>VZTY01026132.1:227089-246893 GCA_013400935.1 Turnix velox
CCGTCTCCTTTGTCCTTCGGGGCGGCGGCGGCGGGGCCTGCGAAGGGGCTCTCGGTTCCCGCTGAGCATCAGCCCTTGGCGTCCCGGGGGCGGTGCGGCTCCTGGGGCTGCCCCTGTCCTTGAAAACGCCCGGGCTGCGCTGAGGGATGCCGTGCCCGCTGCTGCTCTCCGCCCCCCTTTTGTTTAGAGGGGCAGAACGTGGGTAGGGTTTTCCTTCTTTTTTTTTTTTTTTTTATTTTTCATTTTTTGCGCTAGTCTTTGGGGAGAGCTGGATTCCTGCATGAGAAACGGGCTGGTTTGGCTCTTTCATTTGAATGCCATTGTTACCGGCTGCGGTGTGAAACCGCAACGTGCTCGGCTTCTCGGAGAGGCTTTTTGTGTTGGGCTCCGGGCAGCTCAAAGTCAACGTGAAAACAACCACCATGCCTCTGCCTGAGGTCCCCCCTGTGTTGGGTCTTGTTCCTCGGGAGCTGGTGTGAAGTCAATCCATACATTCATTGCAGTCTCCAGCCTTCAGTTCTGCTGAGGAACAATGCCAGTTAGATGTGTGGAAGGAGTTCTGGCTGAGCTCTGGGGCTCAGTCCATCTCAGTAGGATTGAGACCAAGCTTGCCCCAAGCACCCATGGCTGCCTGTCACACCTGGCCAAACAGCTCCAGAGGTTTGACACCTAGAGACATCCACATGAGGGAGGTGATGATTGGTGTTCCATCTCTTTGTTGGACCTTCAGCTATAGGGCTAGCACCGTGGAGGCAAAAAGCTTTCCAGTTTGGGCTGGGATATTAGGGTTTTTTGGCTTCTTGAGCCATACATAGAATCATAGAATAGTTTGGTTTGGAAGGGACCTTAAAGATCATCGAGTTCCAACCCCCCTGCTATAGGCAGAGACATCTCCCACTAGATCAGGATGCTCAGTGCCTGATCTAGTATATAGCATTTAAATACATATCATTTAAAGTTTTTTTGTGGGTCCAGAGGAGAGCCACCAAGATGGTCAAAGGGCTGGAGCAACTGCCCTATGAAGACAGGCTGAAGGAGTTGGGATTGTTCAGCCTGGAGAAGAGAAGGCTCAGGGGGGACCTTATAGTAACTTATCATTACCTGAGGGGCTTCTACAGAACGGCAGGGGATGGACTTTTTAATAAGATATCTGATGGGAGGACCAGAAGGAATGGATGTAAATTGAAAGAGGGTAGATTTAGACTTGACATAAGAAAGAAATTCTTTACAGTGAGGGAAGTGAAACACTGGAAGAGGTTGCCCAGAGTGGTTGTGGATGCCCCCTCTCTGGAGGTGTTCAAGACCAGGCAGGACAAGGCACTGAGCAGCCTGGTCTAGTGGGAGGTGTCCCTGCCTATGGCAGGGGGTTTGGAACTCGATGATCTTTCAGGTCCCTTCCAACCCAAAATATTCTATGATTTCTTGACTAGCGTCTTCATCCTCCTGGCTGAGCAGTCCAGCTATCACCTAAGGTGTCCCCTCAGCAATTTCCTCTTTCTTTGTTTTTTTTTTTTTTTTTCTTTCTCTGAGGCTCTTCTAAAATACTTCAAATGTTGAGTCATCAACTTCTGATTTGAATGAAGCCATCTGCAGTGAACGGTCTTGCTCCTCAAACCTCTGAAGGGCTCAGTGACTTCATGCTTCATTTACATTGAAGTTGGGCAATGTAACAATTGTCCATGCCGTAGATGGAGATGCAACTATTGTATTTAATTACTCGTTTTGCTGAGGAATGGGTGTGTTGCAGAACTTCCATCAGGGTGCGTGCCATTGTGTGGACAATGACAAAAGCAGCTTGCGAAACCTCTCTTGCTTTTGATGCTAACCTTTTGGTTACCTGCTGGAAGAGGCTGCCATTAGCTGATGTAGCATTCTTCAGCAGAAAAAAAAAAAAACAACCATCTAGCATGTGAAAACCCTAAGGTATTTAATGACTTGAGTACTAGGTGAAACTTGCTAGCTCCAGGAATCCTGGATGTGACTAGTGATAGTGGCCTCACATAGAGGCACGCAACTAAAATGAGTGTGTGGGGAGCTCCTGTCATCAATTTTTTTCCCCCTTTATATTACTCATGAAGCTATTGGATAATCTAACAGCAGCCCTTGCTGTATCTTGAGCCTCAAGGTAAACTTGAGATGGTAATGTCAATGCTCATGACTGAGAACATGTTTTGAGGGCAGATATGAGTGAGGCTTAGCCATCTTAATGGCTTGCAGAAACCACAAGTGTCTCAATTTCTTGTCTGTAGTTGAAAATCCAGAGTTTAAAATGTGTTCTTGCCACCTTCTCATTATCTTAGTTATATTTTCAGATTTTTAATTAATTTTTTTTTTTACTGTACAACTGAAGCTGAATTGACTAACACATTTTTATTAAATTTTCCTTACTTAAGGACAGAGACAGAGGCATGGTTTTCTTACTTGTAGTTCTCACAGTTGCAATGTCTCTCCATTATTGATGCACAATTAGAAGCAGTTTATACTGAGTTTCCTGTGCTGGATCTGGAATTTATACTTGACAGATCATCTTAACTTTTGTATGGGAGTTGGTTTGTTTGGAGAGCTGCTGTGAATAGTCTCTCAGTCCTATAGCAGCTTCTTCAGAGCATGGGAGGACTGAACAATGCTGCTTAATCAATAGATGGTACAGATGTTAGTGACATATTTTATGGATGTACTATAACTCCATTCATTTTTTATCAATAACAGTATGATGTGTAATGTATTGTTTGCATTTCCCCCCCCCCCTCTCCAATTCACAGGGTAACTGATAGTGGGCACCTTCACTTCCTACAATGTCTCAGAGATCTGGACTGGAAGATCCGGAGAGATACCTCTTCGTGGATAGGGCTGTGATCTACAACCCTGCCACCCAGGCAGATTGGACTGCTAAAAAGCTGGTGTGGATTCCTTCAGAGCGCCATGGTTTCGAGGCAGCCAGCATCAAGGAAGAAAAAGGGGATGAAGTGTTGGTCGAACTGGCAGAGAACGGGAAGAAAGCACTGGTCAATAAAGATGATATTCAAAAGATGAATCCTCCCAAGTTCTCTAAAGTGGAAGACATGGCAGAATTGACCTGTTTAAATGAAGCCTCTGTATTGCATAACTTAAAGGATCGGTATTACTCTGGGCTCATCTATGTAAGTACTAATTATTAGATTCATTATGGGTGCTAAGGCAGCTGAACTTGCCTGTTTCCCATTCCCTTGCTTATCTGACCTATAAAAGGCAGGTCTTGGTCCTGATTTTGATAGCCTAAATACCTTGTGATTAGTCCAAGGCCTTTTTCCATGCTGTGTACAGGTCAAGAACTCTGTTGGCATAAAACATATAATAAAAAAATTGTCCTGTGGAAATAATTCTGCAAGTGTCTTTCAAAAATAGAACGCTAAATGGCAACTCTGGCTGCTTAGCTCATGCCACTCATTAGAGCATTGCCTCAGACATGCTTAACTGATACAGGGAATAGTATCAAATGGCTTGTTGGAGCTGACGAGATATTACAAAACCCAACTTTGCTAAATTACTGTTGTTTAATTGCTCACATGAATAAGCATATATCTTGTTTTAACTTGCTGCAGTAATAAGGGGCTGTGTTATTATTTAAAAGCTGAAGTTGGAGAGTGCTAGGAATGCAAAATGTCTTTTGGAACCTAACAGTAACTTAGTGGGCCAGGAAAGAATGTATTTGAGAGCTTAAAATAAACCAATAAGATAAAGCTTTTTCTTCCAGTGGTTTTTGAAATACTAATTGGAACATCTGGAGCTTAGAGTTTTCTCTGTAGAGTGAGGAATCGCCACTGATGGTGCTTTTGACCCCGTTCCTTCCCTGTTGAATGAGTCTGTGGCTTGAAGTTGAAGAGTAGTTCCTTGTCTCTTAACAGGCTTGACTGCACAGTGACTTGTTGAGTCACAATATCATGAAGAGGCACAAGTATACTTCCAGTCTTAAGAGAAACTGGAACATCTGCTTAAATGCTTGGCTCATTTTAATAAACATTTGTTCTGAAGCTTAAATCCACTTTCTTCAGTCCCACTAGTTAGTTGGCTCATGTTCCCTTCCATTTAGGATGCCTCTTCTGCTTGGCGCTTGCTAATATTTATATGCAGCTTCAAAATATGCTTTTTATTTTTACTTTATTGTCTATTTCCCAAGTGGGTTTTTGGTTTTTACCCTTCCAAGGCTTTACACCAAGATTCTTACTGCAGAGTTCAGGTCAAAACACTTCTGGAATGATTTCTGCAAACTTATAAGTAAGCTAATTGGATAATTAGTAAGGACCAGATTAAAAATGAAAAGTAAACAGCTTGGTAGGTCAGAAGTTCTCATGTGTATCAATCATAATGGTGCTTGTTATGATTGTAATAGTTGTAATGAATTTCATACTTCATTAGAAAGGTTAAAAGCTGAAGGCCTTAAATGCCAGAGCAAGTTCTAGTCCAAGGACTGTGTACAATAAATGTGGCCACAGATGCTTTTGGAGGATGGTGAAAATTGAAAGAGTCCACTTAGTGGAAGACTGGAGTCTCAGTGGTACCCTATAGGTGACTTGCCTTTTCATCTTCCTCCCTTCCATTTCTCAAAAAGGTACTTTCTGCTGTCATTCTCTAAAACTTGGCTCCTTGGCACTGAGGTGCTGCTTTCATGTAGGAGGATTACTGCTCTGGTCTGTTACTAATGACTTCCCTGCTCCCAAGCTGGGAAAAGTTGGTTGGAATCAGGAAGTTAGTTGATTTATTTGCCATAACTTGAGGGCTACAGGAGCATTGCTGGAGGATGCTACTTTTTAACAAGAATAATGTCTTGTCGTTTAAAATGAAAACTTGGCTTGTTTTTTGAAGAAACAGCCAAAGCAGTTGTGACTGCTAGAGGCTCAGTAAAAGCTGAGTGCTGGAGGAGATGAATAGGCCATAAGAGAGCAACTTCATCAAGAACTTGAGCTGGTGGGATTTTTAGTGTAGTTCTGGTAGAGGTCTCTGTCAGGGATCCCTAAACTTCTTGAATGTGGCACTATCAGTTCTGCTGTTGGGTTTGATTGCAGCTGCCTAATGGCATTCCCTTGATGTAAAAAAGTTGACTGAGCTGATGAAGTGAATGGTGGTGATTTGACTGTGACAAGTGCCAGTAGAAAGGTCTGTCTTGATTTCCAGGCAGTTCTCTTATAATCACACTGAAATTTTATATTTTGGTCTGGTCTCAAGTAGTTGCAATGGAGATAGTGGATCTGTTTTGATCACCTTTAATTCACAGGAGGCAACCTGCAGTTGCCTTTCCTAGAAAGGAAGTAGAAGATGAAAGGTTGTCAAGTGAAAGAGATACATGTTTCCTTTCAATCCCTAGAAAGGAAACAATCCAGCTGATGATTTGGTGAGTGGGTCTAGTCATCAGTCTATAATCTACCTCTCCAAGATGACGCTGCTGGATGGACAGAGAGGGCTGACTAATGCTTGCTAGTGTCAGTAGGCCTGACCTTCTTTCTTTCATCAAGAAGAGTTTCAGTTAACATCTAAATAGGGATGGTGAGGAGTTTCTGGAACTTCAAACATTTCTGATGGTATGCCCAGTGGCAGGATGTTGGCCTCTTAGTTGTGTTAACACTGTGCTGTGGGAGAGGAGCACAAATGAAGTATTTGAGAGACCAGTGTCTTGTAGATGTCAGTGCTTGGTCCTGTTTTTATTTCTGATCTGTTCATGAAAGTGCAGAAGGTGAAAAGGAGCAGGACTTGTACAAGGAGTGCTGTGATGAATGGTTGTAACTGTAGTGATAATTGTTTTGCTTTGGAGATGAAATAATTTAATTTCTTGCTCCTCTTCTAACATTATCTGTTCCATTTCTTGCCACAAGGTTTGTTTTGAATGTAACTGAACTACATTTTTTTTTTTAAAAGAGGCTTTTTTATCTTTGCTAAGTCTTCTGTAGTCTACTAGATATAGTACATATAATTAAGATATTCAGACTAGGGTGGGAGAAACATCATCAGGATTTCTTGTACTCTCTCCTTGAGCTCCCATCAATGTCAAAGTGTGATCCTGAAGAATCTCAGAGTCCCCAAGATGATCCCTACTCATGTTTGGTTTTTATCCAGTGCAAGCATTGGTTCTCTGAAGTTGCAGCCATCTCCATGAGGGCTTTTTCCCCTTCCCATTGTTTCTGCCTTTGGTAGGAGTTTCCCTGTGTTTCAGAGCTGAATTTTTTCAAATTCTATACTTTTGTAGAGCTATCAGCTTTTCTTATGGCAGAGATGTATCACTTGGGTCACTGATATAAACTGGTCTCATGTGCCTTGCTACTGTGACAGCTTCTCATGGGTTTTGATTACCCTAACTGTTGATTCCTTATCTTCACCTAGAACTTGACTGAATAGTCAAGTTTCTCAGCTTTAGAGTGGACAGTTTTAACACCAGCTTCAGTGTGTATTTGGTCATGTCCTTCATGACTGTAGGTCAAACCATGAGGCAGTTCATTGTAAGGGTGAATACCCAAAGGCTTAGGAGGTCCTTTAAAGCTTTGGAATCAACATGGTTTTACTCAAACTGGTTTTGTGTGGCTTCTTGAATATCCTTTTACCATGATAAACAGATTTTTGCAGTTGGCAGAAGTTTTGTGTCATCTAAGTTTGTTGCCTAAGTGAGGAAGCATCTTTATTTTCACAAAACTTGTGTGTAAAATGCAACAGAGAAGCTCTAGATTTTGATTTCTTAAGTAATATCAGCAAAATAAGATTTTTGCCTCTGAATCAGGCAATGAAATGGAGGTGTGCAGCAGAAAGAGCGGATGTTAAAGAACCACTGACTCTGAATGCTACTGAGTTCATGACCACTGCCTTAAAGCTGTGATCATAGAATGGTTTGGATTGAAAGGGAACTTAAAGATCATCTAGTTCAACCCCTTCCTATTATGGGCAGGGACACCTCCCACTAGACCAGGTTACTTAAACACCTCCAGGGAAGGGCACATCCACAACCTCTCTGGTCAACCTGTTCCACACAGGGAAGAACTTCTTTTTTTTTATCCAGCCTAAATCTCCCCTCTTCCAATTTGCATCCTAGTCTTGCCATCCTGGACCCTATTAAAAAGTCCTACCCCAGCCTTTCTGTAGCCCCCTTCAGGTATTGAGGAGCTACTGTGAGGTCCCTCGTGAGCCTTCTCTTCTCCAGTCTGAACAACCACAACTCCTTCAGCCTGTCCTCAGAAGGGAGGTGCTCTATCCCTCTCGTAATTTTCATGGCCTCCTCTGGACCCACTCCCACATCTCAATATCCTTCTTGTGGAGGGCTCCAGACCTGAACAGAGTACTCCAGTGACAGGTGACTGCTCCAGTAATTTACCTCATCATGAGGTTTTGGTCTGCTCATGAACCAGCATCTAGAGTCCTCATGGTCCAGTATGATATCTAAATGCATGACATCACTCATTTCAGTTTTTCTTCTGCTGTCCTTTAGGCTTTAGAGGTTCAGGAGCAGTTTTGCTCATGGCTCCAAGGTTTGTGGTGTCAGTATGCTGTTGGGGGTGTCTCCTCCTTCAGTTGGAGCCCATTGAAAAGGGGATGCTTGAAATGGGGCTGTGGTTGTGGTGGGCAGGTATGAGAGTGGCAGGGGAAACAAACAACGAGGAGGATTTAGGCTTAAAATAAAGTTCTAGGAGAACAGATTGTGCATTTGACAATGTGGAGGGGAGTCATGCTCATGTAGTTTGGGTGAAGAACTACAAGTGAGGTCTGAATGCTGCAGAGGAGTTTCTGGTGTAGGAAGAGGCATTTTCTCCATCTTGGTCTCTTTGCACTTCAGTACTGACTGTGTGTTAGCTTTGTCTGTTAAGAAAGCTTATATATAAGCATGTTGGTTGTGTTCAAAAATAAGTTTCTACAGAAAGTTTACTGCCCTTCATCACTTGTATAGCTGATCTGAAGAGAAGAACTGTCAGGATTTTATTTTAAAGCACTTAAGTTGCTTTTCACCATTTTGTTCTCTCAGCACCTAGAGTGGCTAGTTGGGGAGAAGTCTGAGAGCCCTTTGACTTCAGAACAAATATGGTGTTTTTTTCAACTGAGTGTATAGTTTTTCAGATGTGCTGTGTCACTCCTAAAGCTGCAAGAAGCAAAGTGGCCAGGAGTGTTCCTGATATTTCTAAATAATGCTTTTTTAGGCAGAATTCTGGATATAGATTTGTGAGCATTTCAAATTTTAGGTCTATTAAGAGCATTTCAGTTAATTCAAGTGCAGCAAATTGCAAAGATCTGGAATGTCAATGCTTTAATTCTACCAAAATGGAAAGCAACTTATTCTTGATTTTGAAGGCACCATTTGGAATTGGAATGAATGACTTAATGAACATTAGTGCTTCTAAGTCAGGGCTAGATGTCACTTTTTCCAGCAATTTAAAGCTCTACTTTTGTGTTAAAACTTCCTTTGAAGGCAAGAAATACTCTTTCTCTTTTAAAGCTTATTTTAAATCTTTACTTGTTCCTACATACTCTGTGGGAGTAATAGCCTTATGCTCCTGTTATTAGCAGAAATATTCCAGTCTCTCTTTTCTAACTGAAAAAAAATGTTGCTGGACTAAAGTTCTGTCTCATGCAGTCAAAAGTTTGAGCGGAAAGATGGGATAAAGGAATCACTCAAATACAGGGTGTAATTAGCCTGCAGTAAAAAATGAGATACACAAAACCCAATGAGCTTTAAAAAATTGGTTTAAAAAAATAAAAGCTGCTGTTGCCACATCTATACTAGTCCCAGCTCTCCTGGAGGAAGTCCACTGCCCACAGTCGATTATATTGTAGCTTCCCAATACATCTATCAATCAATTACAACTTAAATGCTTCCTGACCTCATTCAGTCAGAAGGATTAAAATTAATAGAATTTCTGAAACGCTTGACTTCTGTTAACCCATGTTGGTATCCATAGGGACTCTTGCCTTGCTGGGACTGTATGTGGGATGTTCCCCTGGTGCTGCCTGTTGCTGGTGTGCCCATGGCCTGTGTGGGTGGTTGGCTGGAAGTTTCAGAAGGGGGCATGTGGTTCAAGTTGTGTGTGTGCTGTAAGCAAAGTCTGACATGATTAGTTTTGCTGTTTTTTGAGGAATGACAAGGACAGTGAAGCAATCCTGAGGAAAGGTTTAGGTCCAGCTTCAATGTCTTCCAAACCCTAGAGAACTCTAGTCTTCCCTGCCCACTCCTCCCCTTTTATTTTTAAACAAAGACTTTCTCAGAGGGGTTAGAAACTCTTACATGAGGCTGAGAGCTCCTGGAACCTTGCTGCTAATTACTACTTTCCCTGTATATGCCTGCTGGGTTTTCTTTCCACCAGTAGAGAAGAAAACATGCTTACTCTTGCACAATTAAAAATACTTCAGCAGATATTTTTTTGGTAATTACAAGTGTTACCTTTGTAATTGGTTTGTACCCTGAGCTAGTTTCATTTTTCTGGTAAAATGTACTTTGTTTTATTGAGACAGAACAGGGAAAGAATGAGAAAAGTCCCCAGTTCCAGAGCCTGCTGTGGGTGGAAACACTTATAAAACTTGAGGAGGTGTCTATGAGCTGTTTCTTAAGCTGCTGCCTCCTGAGAGGCTGGAGCATAACCTAGAACAATCTATATTATTGTATAAGCTTCTGTGTTCTGCTTTAATTTTCCTGCTGCTCCAGTTGGGAGTGTTTCATGTTACTGAGTATCAATGACTGGTATTAAGGGAACCTGTAAGGAATTCAGTTTTGTTACTCAATTTCATCTCCTTCACACAAACCAGTCTCTGGGTTGAGTATTTAATATATGGCAGAAGGATTAGGGCTCCTTTTGACACAAGGACTTGTTTTAGAATTAACTTATGAGTCTTGGAAGAATCATAAATATGACGAAGTTGTGAGAGTTCTGTGTTAGTCTTTACTTTGTTAGAAATGTCTGAAGGATTTATGGGAAGTGAAGCCTTGCCCTTGGGCAAGCAGAGGTATGAAAATGTTTTAAAAATGGTTGCTCAGCAGCCTGAAAGGGTGCAGTAACTTGGATTGTGGACTCCTGTTTGAGTGCTCAGTGGAATGCACAGTGTTGCAAGACACCCCTTTGAAGCTGTGTGTCCTCACCAGGAGTCACAGGTAGGTCACTGTAGCTGGCTGTTGAGCAGTCAGGTTCCCACATGCAGCTAGGTAGGAGCCTTGTGAAGGGATATGAATACTCTTCTGGCCCTGGTGCAACTGAAGCTCATGTTTTATGTGTTAGCAGTTGCTGTCATGCTGTCTGACACCAGGCCTGTCTGTCTCAGAGGTGGTGAGCAGGAGAATGACCCCAACTGCTGATAGAATGTTGGGTTTTTCTCTGTTTGAATGTATAACCTGAAGGCTGTAAATGTGAAAGTGAAGTTCTGGTGAATCCCTTCTGTAGAGAAGCCCTCTAAAGTTTGGGTCATGCTCTTTCTTTAATAGATTGTGTATATGTTATGTACCTTCCCTTTCATTCTCCTGGTGCATGGATGATACTCCTGTTGCCCTCAGTGGTTCTTGTCCCTCACCCTCTGCCATTGCTGAGGCTCCCAGTACTCCCAAGGGGTTCCTTATTGCTTGGATGCCAACAGGACTTTTTTTTTTTTTTTTTAATCTAACATCTTGAGCTTGTCCAGAGATGTCTGGGCTAATTTCTGAGTTCCTTGGATGGTGCAGGGGCTGTTATATGGCCCCTCTGACCCTGCTTGGAGGGTAGGTGGGGGTTTGATGCTGTGCAAAGCAGAGATTGTGTGTCACAGCACAGACCAAGACCTCCCTTTCCTCCTTCTGAGACTGAGGGGGATGCCTGCCCATCTTTAAAGCTTGAATTTAGGATTTGATACCCTCCCCTCCCACCATTTAGTGGCAGTACATGAGAAAGCCACATTGAGCTTGGGGGATCTAAAAGCTCTTAGAGTGTGGTAGGTGGGTCTGTAAGCTCAGGAAGTAAAACCAGACAAGAAAATACAGTTGATAAACCTGGAGAATGTGCTCTACCTCATTAGTATGTGGCTGCTGCTTGAAACTCGTTTTGCTTTCTAGGCTAGAGACTGCTGGTTTGTATGTCAGGTAGTAACAGCAGATGTCTGGATGTTTTACTTTAGCTTAATTATTTAGATAGCAATGGAGTAAATCTGTCACTTCCTGCATTTGAAGAACTGGAGATAAATGTTGAGCTTGAGTATTCAGGTGATGCTAAGTGATTGTTACAAATTCCAAAACTTTATCTGCATGTTACTAACATGCTCTGAAGTGATGCTTTAAAGAGGCTTTTTGATGTTGCAGCAGGAGGAGCCAACCTTAAAGTGTGTTTCTCGATGTGAGGCTGTAAAGCCAAGCTATTAACCTAAGGAATGGTACAAGGCTTTTGACACTAATCCCCCCATATGTGTGTGCTTTCAGGGCAGACAGGCTGAGAAAAGCTTTCTTGCTGTGAAGCCCACACTCCAAATTTAATGCTTAAATTCCCCTGTGCTTTCACCTGGAAATAATGTAGTTTATTTGCCAGTAGTTCTCTTCCATGTACCTCTCTCTCAGCGTGCTTACTGCGAGGGGTGTGATGGAGTTTTCAAATAGTGCCAGGAACCTGAACTCTGCAGTCTGGGACGGCTTACCAACATCCAAATTCCTAAATGATATATTACTGGAGAAAGGCTTGGAAGCATCTGGAAACATTCAAACTCCACAATTAGTGTCCTGAAGGAGAGTTTTGTATAACAAACCCCTGTCAGAGCACTGCTTTACTACTAGTCTCTGAAGCTTTGCCTGGAGTGTGTGCATTCCAACGTGTCTCAACTGCTGTAGGTTGATATTTTCTATATCCTGTCCCTAAGAAATGTTTCAGCTGCTTGTTTGCAGCCGATCCCAGGGTGAATAAGCATCTTTACTTGCCTTTAAGTTCTTAATATGTATATCTTACTGTCAGATGAAAAATAAATGAAACCCAGTCCATGATCCAGGCTGGTGTGTTTCTGTAGGTTCTTGTTGTTCTTTCCTAACTGATATTTGGATCTCAGGTTTTTGGCAAAGTCCATGTACTGCAGAATAGAGAGGAGGCACAGGACATCATTCTAACTCTTTGGTTTGTCTGAAAGCTCTGATGTCTTTAACAGCTACGTGCAGTATTACCTCAGAGTGACCTGGGTGACAAATATGCAGGAGATCATGATGCTGGAGTTCAAGGTGCTGTATTTGTCATGACACCAGCTTAAAGATCAGGGTTACAAGCCTGTTCTTTAGATTTTTTTGACCCTCAGCATGGGTCAAACTAGAATTTTGTGCTTCATAAATTCTTGTCCCTGCTCTGTATAGAGCCTCTTAAATACCCTTTTCAGTTGCCCAGGGTGTTTATTGGTCTTCCTCCAGATTGGCTGAGATACATTGGCATCTACCTGGACTTGATTTATTCCAGTCCTCCAGGTTCACTGATCCATCCAATTAATGCATGGGGAGATAGTCTAGAAAGGCTTCCAGGTTAGGTACCATCAGAAGATGTCTGAGGGATTGTTCAGTTCATTTTTATAAATTCTTTATCTAGCTCAATAATGGAAACATTTGCTCCATGTTTGTGTTGAAGAAATAAACAAAAGGAAGGATGGATAATCTTCAAGTAGCTGTTCTTATCCCTGCACTTCACTTTGTGTGGTGTTGTGTTTGTTTTTTTACTATTCATGTCTGGGGAAGGGCAGTGATGCTAGGAAAATATCCCAGCTTTGTGAAAATAAAAGGACCAGAATCACTGATACAAACTTCAGAAGAATTTGCAGAGGAGAAGATGAACTGCAAAGAGGGTGACCAATCCAGTTGGCAAATACAGCAGGACCTTTGCAGCACAACCTCCCCTCACTGTTTGGAGAATTGCCATCTGCAGAGAGATGAAGAAAAGTCACCAATGGGACTAAACTGCAAGTCTCTGGGGCTGCTGGGTAAAAACCAGACAGGGGCTCAGAAATCCAGGCTGGATGAGGCATTGAGCAACTTGGTCTAGTGGGGGGTGTCCCTGCCCATGGCAGGGAGCTTGCAACTAGATGACCTTTGAGTTCCATTCCAACCCAAACCATTCTATGGTTCTATGAAATGCTGTTGCATGTGGGAGTCTAGAATCATCCTGGAGGAAAGAAGTTTGCTGGCATTCCATGCATAAAGAAACAAGTGTGGAAATGGACTTGTGCTGTGTGAATTCTTCTGCTGAGGAGCAGATCTCATGTGCAGCTAGCAATAGCAAAGGCTTTATTTTCATTAGATGTGGCTGTAGAGGTGAAACACGCCTGAGCTGTTCAGTGATTGTGGTGAGTGCATGATGACTTTGGTGGATGTGCCTGCCTTTAGTCACCCTGATTTGAGGGCTAGAATGGAAGCTGAGCTTGTGGTGATCTCTCTGCCTTCATGTCAATTGTTGTAGGTGGATGTGGGGTGACCCTGTTGAGCACAGCTGGGCAGGTGGGTGACAGGAAAGTAAACCCAGTGTTTATCAGCTAATAGGCTCCGTGCTGTTAAAGTACCTGTCCTGCCTTCCCTGTCCCTCACAGTATCACTGATGACCATGAAGGAGTTTGTTCAGGGAGCCAATTCTTTCACCAACCAATTCATTTTGAAATGTATCTTGAGTAGCACCCAGGCAGGTGTGTTACAGTGAGGGCAGTGGTGCCAGCAGGAGGGACAAAGGGAGAAACGTGGAGCTGGGGAGAAGCTGCCCACTCACCAACAGCCCCACGTTTCCCTTCAGTTAATGACTGATAAGTTGTTCTTTATGCTTGGGCCAGTTGAGCTGATAACATCTGTTTCCTTTCTCTTGAGAAATAAATACCTTATTACCAGGGCAGTTTGGCAGAGTAAGGCACCACAGGTGCTTATCATCCAGCACATCTGACCCAACTATTTTCCTATAAGGACATAAGAGGCTCTTAGGTTGAGGACATCTGGCATAAACCCAGGTTCTTTGCTCATGGTGCTTCTGACTCAATTCAAACATCACCTTCTGTCTTTCCAGAATTCCTTGTAGGTGTAGAAAGAACAGGGCATGTTTTCCTTCAAATTTAAATCTTCTATATATTTTTTAAAAAGGCAGATCAGAATTTCAGCTACTTTGTTCATATAAATGTAGAAATATTTTATTTAAACCAATAAATACTGCGATAATCATGAGTTATCTGCTTAATACTGTGGGTTCTCAACAGCTGTTAATGCTGCTGCTTACTGTCTCCATCCTTCCTCCCCTCTGAGCCTGCAGAGGTAAACCCCAGGGCTGGGGAGTCTCCAGCAGGAGACTGCTTTGGGACTGAGAAAGGCTGGTGATCACTAAAACCCATGAAAAATAGTAGAATTGCAGAGATTTTGGTGGTTGGGAATTGGCTTTTTCTTTTTCTAAACTGTTTTCTAGACTAATCAATATTATTCCTTCAAAAAAAGAGAAAATAATTTTGAATGCACATTTTACTGAAGAAGTTGAACATCAGAAGATATCAAAAATTCTTTTCCTTGGCCAAGGGAAGAGAAACTGAAGTGAAGGGGGAAAAGATTAGATGCTTCACTTTATATTGACTCTTACTTATCTCTAAATTGCTTTTTATGGGGGTAATTAGAGAGCCTTTTAAGATAACTAGACCAGTAATTGGTATATAGCATGTATTTAGAGTTGCTCAACAAAGATGACCTCAGTTTTATTCTAAGATAAATATTATAGTATTTGTTAACAAGATCTTCTGCTCTTTATGACTGTTTCAATACTGTTTACTGACAGAAATGTTTCTTTTTTTCTCTTTAAAGACCTATTCAGGGCTGTTCTGCGTTGTCATAAATCCTTACAAGAACCTCCCGATTTACTCAGAAAACATTATTGAGATGTACAGAGGGAAGAAACGCCATGAAATGCCACCCCACATTTATGCAATTTCAGAATCTGCCTACAGGTGCATGCTGCAAGGTAAGATCTGGCTGAAATAATACTGAACTAGTTAGTTGACAAGTCTTTGTGATGCTCCTAAAACTCCCAGTTTTCCTGGAGCCCCTTCAAGCACTGGGAGGTCTCCCCAAAGCCTTCTCTTCTCCATCCTCAACAGCCCCAGCTCTCTCAGCCTGTCCTTTTAGCAGAGATTATTATTATCTAATACTTAAAGGATGGAGAGGGGTTTCTTATCTCCAATTGTAAACTTTTGGAATAGAAATAACTTGTAGACTGACCCCTGTTGGCATATTTATCTGAGGCACAGAAGTAAACTAACACTACGAGGAAGTGTCCTCCTCCAGCTGCTGGTGCTGGAAGTTGTAGTAGAAGTATTTAAAAGAAATAAACAGATAATCACGTCAAAAGATGTTAGGTTTGAATGTGTAGGGATGAAAAAGTCTGATTGAAAGAGAAAAGCTGAATTATGTTAACAACTTGTCTCTAATTCTATCAGAATGTTGCTGTTTTGGCAGCTGAATAATGATCTGATGTTGAAACAATAGTGTGTGTGAGTTCAATAAGGGGGCAGGGGAATGCCTGACCTTGAAGATTTTTATTTAAATTTTTTTAGTATGCTCTTTTTTTTTTTTCCTCCAAGCTGGTGTAGGTTGTGTCTGTAGTGGAACAGAGAGTGCTTTGAGTTTTGGCTTTAAGGCTGTTCTGGATAAATATGAAATCTGTGAAGCTGAGGTTATAATCTTGAAGGAAACCTGCACAGTTGCACTTCTGACATGTGTTAGAAACACAGCTCATAGTGTCCAACTTTGGTTCACATTTTGATGGCTGTTTCACTCACCCGGGCACACCAGTGTTGCAGAAAAAGATGTGTAGGAGAGGTGGATGAGAAAAGCTTTCTGTGTTCTCTGCTGTGGAACTGCTATAGCTGTACTGGAAGGGGATTAAATGCTGTTTGGCCTAGTTCACACCACCTAGGATAACCCTGTTTTAGCTTCCAGGTTAACCAAGAATATTAATGTAGATCTTTTTTAAAAGACCCTTCTTATCTTGGACTAAATCAGTGTAAGTCTCTATTTCTTTGCTTGTGCCTTTGTCTAGGGCAGTTTAATAATAAACTCCAGGTTACTGGGTTGCCTAGTGCTCTTTCACCCCCGAGTGATGCAGGGGCAAGCAATGGAAATGTGGCAAATTTGGGTCACTATGAGTTGTCAGTGGCTATTTGGGACTTTGTTTTGACACATACTTTTTAAATGAAAGAAAAACTCTGACTTCTTGACCACAACAACACCCTCTGGCAGCTCAGCTCAGAGGAACTCAGTGTATGTGGAAGCAAAGAGCAAACTTTAAGGTTATTTGAAGGAGTTTATTCCTATCAGTCTCAAGTGGTTTGTGGATAAGGGCTTCCCACTCAGAAAGCACACTATCTTTTTGAAATTGTTTCACAAACTTCTGAAAAGTTCTTCAGACCAATGTCCTCTAAGAAAGTAAGTCAATGTCAGTAGTTACCATGCTGCAGGTGCTCTATATATTTGGTCATGAACCACACTGTTACTGCTTTCTGTCCCTGGAGATCTTGCTCCCTGTATGAGTCTTCATTACTTTAGGAAGATGAAATTAAAAGAAAATTACAGGTGATGTGTGTTTACAGTCTTGTTTTCCTCCCATACTGATATATGGAGGTTTATATCTTGTGTCAAGATTTTGTGTCTTTTTATACTTGCTTGCTTTTTGATTGTCCGGATTCTTTTTACTTGAAAGAATGATGCTATAGATTGGAATAAGAATGGGTGAAAGCTGTGTGAGAGGATCAAATTATTAGGGAATGACTTCTTCAAGGTTGAATCTGCATTTGTAGTGTCCTTGACCTGCACATGAGCATTTTAGTGAGTAGTTGCACTTGTGCAATGAGGGTTTGCTGTCACAGTTGCATTGCTCAGTAGAAGTCTATTGGAGCAGGTTCAGAGGAGGCCACAAAGGTGATGAGATGGCTGGAGCAACTCCCTTCTGAGGACAGGCTGAAGGAGATGGGATTGTTCAGCCTGGAGAAGAGAAGGCTCAGAGTAGCTTCTCAATACTTGAAAGGGGTACAGAAAGGCTGGGGTGGGACTTTCTAATAGGGTATATGATGGCAGGACTAGGAATAATGGATGCAAATTGGAAGAAGGGAGATTTAGGCTGGAGAGAAGAAAGAAGTTCTTTTCCTGTGAGGGTGGTGAGACACTGGAAGAGGTTTCCCAGAGAGGTTGTGGATGCCCCCTCTCTGGAGGTGTTTAAGGCAAGGGTGGATGAGGCATTGAGCAACCTGGTCTAATGGAAGTTGTCCCTACCTATGGCAGGGGGGTTGGAACTAGATGATCTTTAAGGTCCCTTCCAACCCAAACTATTTTATGATTCTAAGTCCAAACTCTAGAACAGGCTGTAGCAGTTTTGTGCTTGGAAAATATTTTACCAATCAAAATGTTGTTTGCTGATGGCGTTGAATCAGAGGAAGACAAACAGTGCTACTTCTGAGTTTATAATGGACTTCATGCATTCTATGATTCTGAGTTGGAAGAGACCTCTGAAGGCCACCTAGTCCAACCCCCTGCAGTGAGCAGAGACTTACAAAACTTCCATGTGGTGGTATATACAGTCTTTTGAAGGTAAGTTTGATCTCACTGATTGCTGGAACTCCCAAGTGTCACCTTCTCTGCAAGATGTGATAAAGACTGTGTGTGAAGACGGTCTTATTGAAAACCAGCTAGACTTTGTTGTGTTCTGTTTGGGACAGTCAGGATTTCTCTTCAGGAAAAAACTCATTACCTAGTGGCTTGACCTCAGAAGATAATGTGCAATCCAGCTTTACATCCTGCACTTCCTCTCTCCTAGTAATTATTTTTCAACGTAGGGTAGTAGTAGGGAAAGTGTTGCTTCACAGATGACTTTGTGGATTTCTCCTGTGCTTTCTCGTCATTTTCCTAATGTTATGTTGAGGACATAAGCACAAGTAACCCAGGGGTTTGTGGGCATATTGAAAGGCCTGGGTTCAGAGGGCTGGGCTGCACAAAAGGTGGCCAGACTGAGCTTTTCACGGCTGCTGGGTGGTTTATATGGTGGTAAGGAATTGGTATCCTAATCCCTGTGACAACGTTGACCTTAATTCTGTTGGGTAATACAATTTGTGAGACTCGTTAGTGTTCTCTATGGCTAAAAGTTATAGGCAGTGAGAAGAGAATGCTCTGACAGGGACTAGTATTTGCTTTAAGAAAACTAATTCTGTGAAGCTAATGGTTCGTCTGGGACTATCTTTGTTTTACTCACGAGAGAAACTCAATTGAGTGGAAGAAGCACTAACACAATGTTTTCTCTAGTGCTTTTACCATACTTGGCTTTCCCTTCTCCCCCCTGCCTTCCTGTTCTCCTGTTGTATTTGTAGAGGAAATACAGCATTTTTTTATTATGTCTTTTTACTCTTTACCTCTTAAAAATGCTTTGGAGGAAATGTTAAGGAAATCTTGTTTACTTTTTGTTGCAAGCTTGCCTGCTAATATTACTCTTGTATAATTATGCTTAGTCTCCTCTTTTTATCCTGTTTCCCTGAGGACATCTTGATGAGCACTAAATTAGCACTGATATTTTAGGACCTGCCTTTAATCCTGTTGCAGAGAAGGTTTATCGGAAACAGTGTAATACATGAAGGGAACCCTTGTTGTTGGAGAAGCCAGTGCTGCCTTGAGTTGCAGTACTTAGCCCTTCAAAATGTTGTATCAATCTGTATCTTTGGTTAATCTTGATTTTAATCCTCTTTCTGGTGACATGGGATTTTTTTTGTGTGGGATTTTCTTTTCCCCCCTTCTCCCTTCAGAAAAAAAATACATACAAAGAGAACTGCACCTAAAATATGGCAGCTCTTTTTTTAAAAGGTCTATTAGACAGATCTTCAAGGGGAAGAGGAAAATAATTGCTCTGAGACTAGAAAGCCTGGAGAGATAACTAGCATTTTTTATGATGTAAGGAGTATATTGAGCCTGCTATATGTGCAATTAATATGATATTTTCATTATTTCTTATCAAAAGATTCCCCCCTGCTTTTGACCTCGTTCCAAAGTTCAGCATGGGTAGTCTAAATAGAGCTAACGGCTTGGTAAATAAAATGTGAAGGATTTATAGGTGTCTTTATTGTTGTACTGTGATAGCTGTGTTTTCACTTCATCAGTTGGGCTGCTGTGGAATAGAAATACTTAGGTGACAATAACATGAGGATTGGTTTGGATTCCAGTATCAGTGTGGGATAGAATGGTCTGAATGGCTGAATGGAAGGGAAGAGATTAGTGAAGGAAGAAATTAAGTAGAAAAAACCTGGGATCCATCATGTTGAAGCAGACTTTCACCTCATTATTTCTGAATTAGAAGTTAAAACAAATCACAGAATGGCAGGGATTGGAAGGGACCTCAAGAACTCTATCTAGAACAATGCCCCTGGCAAAGCAGGAACATCAGACCAGGCCACAAAGGAAGGAGCCCAGGCAGGGTTCAAAAGTCTCCAGAGAAGGAGACCCCATACCCTCTTTGAGCAGCCTGTGCCGCTATTCTGTCACCCTCACTGTGAAAAAGTTTTATTTTCTCATATTTCTGTGGAACCTCCTGTATTCTAGTTTGCACCCATTGCCCCTTACAGAGGTCACAGAGAAGAGCCTGGCTCCATCCTCCTGACACTCACCCTTTATGTATTTATAAATGTGAACGAGGTCACCCCTCAGTCTCCTCCAAGCTGAAGAGACCCAGTTCCTTTAGCCTTTCTTCAGAAGGGAGATGCTCCAATCCCTTCATCATCTTTGTGACTCTGCACTGGACTCTATCCAGCAGTTCCCTGTCCATCTACTGAGGGCACCAGAACTGGACACAATATTCCTGATGTGTTNATCTACTGAGGGCACCAGAACTGGACA
>VZTY01026133.1:0-13917 GCA_013400935.1 Turnix velox
AAAGAATATTTGGTTTTAATCACAGACTTCTGACTCCTCATGTTTTATGCTCAGTCCTAATGTGGAGTTTAAATCAATTAGTTCCCATCAGTTATGTTCATATTTCAGGTCTGGGATTTGAATATGTAGTGTTAGGGAAGAGACAGGATGTGTTGTACAGGGGTTAACACAGGAAGCATAGAAGGTCTGGAGTGCAGTGTTAAATGCGAAATAAGAGAAACTGTGAATGCATGTATTTAGTAATAAGCATTAAAAAAAAATTCCCTAACCCCAAACCATTCCTTTCTGTGCCAACGAAGCTTGGCTTCTCTCTTGAAGAGAACTCTCCACAATGTTTGCACAGTCATCCCATGAAAACTGTGTGTTCCACCCTTTGTGGTGTTCATGTACTTCCCCTTTTGAACCCTGAGCATCTCCGGGGAGCAGGATCTTGCACCAACCTAACAGCAGTGCTCCAGCCTCTGAATGGCTTCTGTGGGTCATGCCTGAGGTTATGAGCTTAAAATTCTCACTGCAAGGAGTGATGCAGCAAACCCCAGTGGAAAAGCTTGGCTCGAACAAGCTCATTTGAAAAGCAATCCATGCTCATAGGTGGCTTTATATTTCTCTTGTGCTCTTCCTTCTTCTGTCTGTATGCTTCCCTGTACGCTGCTGTGAGGAGAGACTCACAGTCTTTGTGATGGAAATCCTGTGTTAGACTCATGCAAGAAGAATTTGTTCTTCCTAATGTCTGCAGTCAGGTTCTACTGAGTGTATCTGTGACACTATGGCCATTGTTCTCAAGAAATTCCTTTAGCTTTTGATGGTTCTGATGCTGACAATGAATTCTTCCAACTCCTCTAGACTTGGGAGTTTAAATAAAGAAGTACAGGATGGCAGGAGAAGGCCTAAATATTACAATAAATAGATTTTGAAAAGGTACATGCGGTCTATCAAGAAATCTCCCACAGTATCTGTTAAGTGTTACCAATTTATCACCAGTATTAGTGTCTCTGTGTGGGGGAATATGTTTCATATCTGTACTGCTGGGAGTTGCAGTGTTCCCATCAGGGAGTCAGTGGGGATGTACTTGGGACAATGCACTGTTTCTAATCAGCTGTACAACTGTTGGTGAATGGCAGCAGATTTATCATCTGAAATTATTCCCCCTAAGTAGTTTTGGGAGGGTTTTTTTTGATTGTAATACCAGGAAAGTAGTCTTTTTTTTTAAGTGCTTTATTGAAATCATCTGGATATGTTCTACCTAATAAAATGGTAGTCTATGGCTGCTGGACTTCCTGTGAGAAAGAAGAATTAATCAGATATGCGCAGACACTATAAAGGGGAATGGGAGTTGTATCAGTTTGCTGTAACATAATGGAAAATATTTTGGATCCCAGGCATCAGTGGGTGTAAGATGGTTTAAGCACAGGACTGCTCACTGGAGCCATATCCACTTTCCCCTGCTTTAGATGGCTTATTTTTATTGTGGTTGTTCACAGATTTGGGACAAATCAAGCTGGAGCAGTGATGCAAATTTTTCAGGGGTGATTTTATTTCCCTTGCAGTCAGCAAAAGCAACGTTTGGAAGCTGTTCTGGGTGGAAATTGTTCCAAGAGAGATGCTTGAAGGCGAGCAGCCTATTGTCTGCAGCTCACCCAGTGCCTCTTGCAGAGTAAGATGTGGTGCAACACGGGGTGCTTTGGAGATGAGAGTGTTGAACCATCTTTAATGACTCAGTGTTTGATCTCTGCAAAGAGCAATTTTAGCTCTGCCATACACCAAAACCAACTGCAAATTTAGTTCCCAAGTCTGAAAATGAAAAAAGCAAAGAGCTGCCATTTGGGATGTCTGATTTTTGTGCACTGTGAGAGCAAATAATGGTTTGCCCATGTGTCACTGGCCACCTAAATCTCTAGCATGCTCTGCAAAGGTGCACAAAGTTCTCTTTTTAGAGCCACATGTATAGTTTTGGTCTATATTAAAAAAACCTTCCTTGCTGGTTGTTCTGCCTGAGCTATTGCAGTTGGTTAGTTCTTTAATATCAGCTCATTAATCATGAACTAAGTGACATGGTTAATATAGATCCTGCATCTTTCTTCTTTCTCATCTAGGGGCAAATATCTGTTTACTGTTTTGATTTTAGGGAAAGGTGGGGATTTTTTTTCCCAAAGAAGTTTGCTGATTCTTTGGCAAAATAAAAGAGACCTGGTTAAAAATGCTTTATTTCTCTCTGAGAACTGTTTTTGGTTGTTTTTTGGGTTTTTTTTTCCAATGGATTAAGAGGATACCCAGTAAAATTAAACTGGTTGATGCAGACTATTTCCATCCTTAGCCCCTGAAGGGAAATTATTTTGCTTCTCCAAGAGTCAGCAAGTTGATTTCTTTAAAAATATGGACATAGTCTGTGTATTCCCTTTTATCTACCTGGCTGATAAAATGACAATCCTTTGCAAGAAGGGAAGAAATTTATACAAGACCAAAAAGATGGAGACTGTGAGACCATGAGGAGACCAGGCTGCAAGGCAGACTGATATGGGAAAATGCACTGTCTGGCAGTGAGATAACAAGACTGGTGGTGTCTGTGGCCAGATTGGTTTTGATGAATGACCAGCTTAGTGGTGTGGTCTCTGACTCACTTCTTAGCTATCTAAAGAGGTCACAGCTAAATAGCCCTTGCAGTTTTATGTTCAACCATTTTCCCCTTCCCGCTGTGAATTCATGGCCAGAAAGCAGTTGAATTATCTCTATCCAGGGTAAGATTTTTGGTTTGGAAGACTTGTTTTATATCAAAATCATATTTTTTCCTGTTTGGAAGAAAAGAATTTCCCAGAGTCTCTTGTACAAATAAGCAACAGATAATAATTGCTCACTGTCTCTAGTCAGTACTTGCCTTCAAAGGCAGGAGCGCTTAAAATGGAGCAACGAATGGGCCATTCACTCCTTTACACCTTTCTGGAGACGCATACATTAGCAGCCAGTCATGTGGACATGGATTCGTGCTTTCAACTTATTTTGCCTTATTTATCCCTTGCCCGGGACAGGCTGGCAGCTACTTAGGGACCCGATTACTTAAGTCAGTGTTCCCAGACAGGGGGAGCCGCCTTCCTGGCGAGCAAATCACTGAGGAGTGACAAATTCAGGGAGCTTCTGTGACTTCCCGGCAAGGCAGACAACAAGCTCATCTTCTTTTGGGTGTTGGCAGGGAGAGACCCTTCTTTGCCTGTGTGTATTTGCAAACAGAGGAAAAAAGAAAAACCATTTCTGTGCCACAAAGCTCTGAGAGTGGTGGTTACTATGAAAATCCTCTTGCCTGGTGGATCTATCTGAACGCCAATGGTTTGCCTACATTCAGGTAACATAAAAGAGTGAATTTAAGCGTTAATAAAATAAAAGGGTAATTAAAGTGGGAGTTTGAAAGGGTATTAGGCCATACTTTCTTATAGTTACAGTGAGATAGTTTCAGTTCTAGATAAAAGAATCTGCCCAGAGGACTGATACAGTCTTAACTCATCCACTACAAGCTCGGAGTGATTTTACTGACTGTTTCCACATAGCTGAGGAGGGTTAAGATGGATAAGCAGACAAAGGAAAGTGATGAAGATTCCTCTCTTGGTAGCTGTATTAATTTTAGATTCTTCCTCAAGCCAATCCTCATGTACCCTTCCCCTCAGTCCTAGGGGCCTCTTCCATGTCCCTGCACTAAGGATCCCCTTCATCCTGCATGCTCTATATATGCTGCAGTTCTGGAATTTCATGGTCATTTTTTATGGTTAAGTCAAAGCCCCTTATGCCCTCATGTGAATTTTGCACATAATTTTTCATGTTCTTGAATGATGTCCACAAGCTTCTGGGTGCCAGTATAAATCTCTGATTTTTTTTTTTCCTTTCTAATTGCACAGAAGGTTTGTTTCTGATTTGCGAAGGTTAGGAGAAACGAGCTGCAGCCCAGCTGTAAGCCCTGTGCATTTTTATATGATTTTATTCAATAGCACCTCTGAGTAATATTTATGGTGCTTTGCAGTGAGTTTCTAAAGCTTGACTCCTGCAGGCACACAAGCAAGACAAACTATCTGTGGATAACTATGAATTCTTACATCTAACTTCAGATTAGTTCCTGAGGCTACTAGGGACAGAAAGGCAGCTGGAGCAGCCACCCTGCTTTTATTGGTCAGTTTTGCCCTGTGAAAAATTGAGTATTTTTTGGCAGATGGATGACATCTGACCTTCAGGGACCAGAGGTGGTATCAGTTCAGAGCCTGGAATGACTCTTCCCTCTGTACCATCAAAAAAAGATGTCAGGGTTAGGGGTGGGGGGAGGTTAAGACTGCTCCATTAATCTGCTCATAAGCAGGGCACAATCGATGGTTTCTGTTGAAAAACCTTGGACAAGTTATAAGCAGAAATTTCAATGAATGTGCATCACAGCCCTTCACTAGCTCTATTTCGGTTTGAGTGACCTAAGTGAAGCAACTTCAATTAAAAAAAAATTTTAAAGAATCTTTCTGTGTGGTCTTTGGAAAAACAACTATTAATTCAGTTGTATTTGTTAACAGCTTTGCTGTTTTGAGCCTTCCTCAGTGTTTTCCTGGATTTCTCCTGAACTTTAGTTTTAATTAAAACCAGTAGATGACAAGTTTCCCCCCTGGCTGATGGGATACATCACCATTTGTGGAAGAGGGTGTCCAGTTCAGGTGAAATGTTCTGAAAATGCAGCTTCTGCTCGTGGTGTCCCTCTGCCTACCAAGAGAAACCATGCTGCAGCAGCTGGAACAGCTGGTATGGGGCAGCAGCTGCTGCAGAGTATCTGTGGAAATGCACTGTGCTTGAAAAAAAAAAATTCTAGGCAGAAATATTTAACTGTAGGTTTTCATGTTGCTCCCTGAGTTTTGGTTTTCTGTCCATCTTGAGGTGAGGCCGTGCTGAGCTTCTGAGGGATTTTACAGATTCTTTGTGCTGTAAAATTTCCCAATCTCATTTTAAGGAGAACTTTTCTTATCAAACGTGCCAGGCAGAACTCAAGTTTGATTCTCTGCTATGGAGTTGGTACACAGGGTGCTCACAAAACATGATACTCCTTCCTCACTATCTGTCATGGGCAGCAGCTTTCATTTTGGTATTGTGCTTATGTCTTTATTTGTGCCTTGCTGTTGGCTTTGTCCCTTGGTCTTTAAATGAAAACACATCTATTCCCTAGCAAAGACAGGGCAGACATCCTTCCCATCAGCTTGTTCCACTTAAATAACTCTGAAATATTTCCACAACAGAGAAGTATCTTCTATTTTGTATAATTTTCAGCTAGAATTAGATTTTGCCCACCTGATTTCTTACTCATGACTCATTATATTCATCCATTACCATTTCTTTCCTTCTTATCTCTGTTTCTCGGAAAGTAGAACATCTCATCAGATGTTGCTTGGAATAGGATTGCTACATGATCCTGCATTAGGATCATTATGTCAGTCCCCTTTACTTGGACTGAGACTGTATGGATTCTGGGGATATACAAGTAGATCTTATGATGCAGTTGACTGGATTTTGTCTGTTAGGTGGCTGATTTGGGTGGTGAAATGGCAGAAGTGGGATCCTGGTATCTCAGGCAGAGGAAATGTCCTCTCTAATCTATGTTCAATGAAGATGGATCTGACTTTCAACATGTATGTTTAGTGAGTGCTCAGGATAAGGGTGTGAGGTGACTTGTAGCTGATCATTTTCTCTCCTTCCTTTTTTGTTTGACTAGTTCCAGGTCCTAAACTTGAAAAGCCCTTGTTTTGGAATAAACATTATGGGTGGTTCAGAGAAGCAATGCTTGTTTGTTCACTCCTGAGTTGGGCAGGGGTGTGGGCAAGTATTGGTAGTAAGTGTTTTAAAGCTGAGATTTTATACATGATTTTCCTCCTTCTTATTAAGTGAGGGTGAATAACACAGACCTAATGAAAATGCATCATGCAACCAAGGAATGTCTTGCAACATGCTTTCAACCATGGAGTCCAATGATTGGAAACTGCTGCTTTTTCATTGTTTTTCCTGGCAATATGCCAGGAGGAAAAAAAAAAATCTCTGTTGGAATATCTTGAAAAAGTTGTTAAGATTGCTTGGTGAAGGCAGTTGCTGACCCCAGGGCAAGCTGCCCTCCAGCACTGATGGAACTCTGGAGTTTAACAGCCAGAAGATGCTGGGCTGGCCTCCATGCAGCTAGTCCCCTCTTCCATTTCAAGGAAAAGGGGAATTTTAGGGATGCATCATGTACATGGCAGGATGAGCTCACATTATGCAGACCCTCTGCACCTGCTGCCCTGGGGAGAGGCAATATACAGAGGTGGGTGTACAGTCATCTTTTTTACTGCCTGAGCTCTGCACCATCAGGTCATCCTGACCTTCACCCCTGCCCTGCCTTTACTTCACAAGCTTGTTTTGTTCTCTTTGGCAATTTCTGAGTATGTTGTAATTGATTCTTCTTCAGTTCCTGGCTACTGTTCATCTGTTCTTCACATATAAACACTAATAAACAGTTGAAAAGTGGCACAGCTCTGAGTCAGAGCTCAGATTAACCGGCTTTGGGTGTCTGGACAAGGAGATGCTTGTCATGCCCACCTCGAGATGCCTTTGTCTATGAGACAGATGTTTTTGTCCAATGGACAGAATCCTGTGACCCTCTACTCATGTTCTCACCTCTAGCCCCACTTACCACTTGGAAATTATTTAATGTGAATCACTTTCCCTCTGTGCAAGATCTTTGTTGCTGGAATAAAATCACCAAATTGATTTGTTTTTTCCCCTCTTCCGAGAAGAGGGTAAAAGTGATGTCTGGGTGTTTGTAAGCACATTTGGTGAAAGGCCATTATTTGTGCTGTTTCAAAGGGGTAATTACAGTTGTGCTTTATATATCATTGGGGAGGTACAGGACTGTCCCCTTTCAATGCAGCTTTTTGCAAATGAGAGGCCATTATTTGCTTCCTGATGCTGTCATTGTGTCTGGTCTGAACCTACCCTATGGATTACATACTGCTGTGATTATGTATTTGCCTCTCTGAGGCTGCCAGATACATCCAGGGAAGCACACGTGTGTGAGCTGACCTCCAGCAGAGGCTTTACAATTGTGGTTTCTTTCCCCTTAATCCCATTTCCAGGCAGTGGCATTGCTTAGACAAAGTCTGCCATCTGAACTATCTCATCAGGACAGAGAGCAGCCATAGGAGGGTGCAATTTATCCTAGGAGGGGAGATATTTTGGCCAATTTATTCATCTAGTGTAAGTGGCATTGACATTACAAGGGGAATCACTAGGTTGTAGCCAAAATGTGATGGCTCCAGCACTGTATTAATAGACTCATAACTATTTATCCCACTTTAAGGATTGGACACTATTATGACTCAGGTTTGAGCTTGTTAAAAATCTGGGAGCAAGCTGGCAGAGATCAGTTCTCTTTGTGAAATATCTGTAATTGATAGAGTATCATAAAAAAGGTTGACTCTGCAATGCTAAATGATGTCATGCCTGCAGGGAGCAGGAGTGACAAAACAGGAGACCGTTCTCCCCCTCCAACTGCAGACCCCACCTGGAGTACTGTGTCTAGTTCTGGAGCNATACAGGGTCCAGGATGGCAGGACTAGGAGTAAAGGATGCAAGCTGGAAGAGGAGGGTAGATTTAGGCTAGATCTAAGAAAGAAATTCTTTACTGTGAGGATGATGAGACACTGGAACTTGCTGCCCAGAGAGACTGTGGATGCCACCTCTCTGGAGTTGTTTAAGGCCAGGCTGGATGAGGCATTGAGCTACCTGATGTAGTAGGAGGCTCATGGCAGGGGCATTGGAACTGGTTGATCTTTAAAGTCCCTTCCAGCCCAAACCATTCTAGGATTCTATGGTTGCTTACACAAACAAGCAATGCCAAGGAAAAAGCTGAACTGTTTTTGCTCATGATATTTCCTCTCCTTACAAACAGAGGAAGCCATGGGTTTGGGATTAGCAGCTCTTAATACTGTACAAGAACAATACCATCTATATTTTCATCTGTTCAAAATACTGCAGGGAAAATAATCTTCTGGAATTTCTCTCTGAAATTGGCTTTTCTGCATAGCAGAGAGGGCAACTTGAGCCAGGTCCTGTTAAACCCACCATCTGGTTGGCAGTGGGACTGGAAAGACCATCCCTCTGGTTGATGGGTTCTCTCCTCTGCCAACAGCAAGCCTGTGCTCCTGGCTCCTGTTTCCAGAGCATTTGGCTATGGATTAAGTAGGGAAGAGGGCTTCAGTTGTTGTGATTTTCATTGGATAATTAAATGAATAATGGAAATAAGTCTAGAGGTTATCGATTAACACACTTACCTGGAGGTGGAGATATTAGTATCTAGGCTCTGGAAATGATGTGACATTGTTTAAATACAGGACAAATACCCAGGTTAGGCGTTCAAATACTGCTGTGATGGCAACACAATCAAGTACTTTTCTATGTTTGCCTATCTAAACAGATAATTAACAGCTTTGGTATGGTCCTAATGAGATTTTTCTGGAGCATCCAGGATGCCAGAAACAGCAGATGTATGCTGGTATTTTTAAACAACTAAGATTTTTATAAATGCCTTAGGAAGACAAATTATAAAAGTAGAATTTAGACTCTCAAGCACCTTGATCACTTATAAGCTTAATGAATTTCACTTATCCTGAAATAGAACAGGAATTCAAACGTTCCTAAACTTCAGTCTTTTTATTCTAAATGGGAGAACCTCTGCAGAGATATTTTTCATTTCCAATGGAGGAAGGCAAAAAAAACATTTGGCAAGGATGGAAGGAAGGGGATAGAGAGGAAAACCCATTGTCTAATTGTAATAGTTCTTTATTTTTATCCATTTAAACTTTTTAGATACAGACAATCCATGTAAGTCACCATAAAATTCATATAAAGATAACATTTTAGATGGGCTGAATTATTATGTCGTACCATTTATAAATTGAGAAACTATGTGGTATTGTTACAAAATTTCCATGAATATCTATTAAGTATTCTAACAATGCTGTTTCTTCACATCTGAGATGAACTTCTGTTGACTTTGTCTTGAATTTTATTTAGCTGTAAACTTTGACAGTAGGTTGGCTGTATGTTTATATACCTTCAGTGTTTTGCTGCATGAATTATCATGTCTTAAGTCTCTCTGATGGCCATAATATTTTGAGAAGGGACTTAAATTGACTTTTGGAGGGATCTGGCATCTGACTTAGCCCCATTACCCTCATAGCTGGTCAGATTCAGGTATGCCCAACTAAAGAGACTTCCAGCTCTAGCTTCCTGATTCACCAAAGATTGTGAATCTTTACTATTTTACACTAGATAGATCTTTATTATTTTACACTTACAATGACCCAGGTCTTCTATGACTGTCTTCTGGGTTTGATGTAAAGGCTGCTCTTTGAAGTTTGTCTCTCCCAGAGTCAGATGTGGACATCTCCTTTCCTACTGCTCTGTTTCAGGGTGATTTTATTTTAGCTAGATTTCATAATCTGGTGTGGCTATTCATGCCTAAAGGGGACATTCTGGGAACATTGTGCCATAATGTTTTGAGAACGGACTAAATTGACTTTTGGAGAGATCTGGCATCTGACTTAGCCCCATTACCCTCATAGCTGGTCAGATTCAGGTATGCCCAACTAAAGAGACTTCCAGCTCTAGCTTCCTGATTCACCAAAGATTGTGAATCTTTACTATTTTACACTAGATAGATCTTTATTATTTTACACTTACAATGACCCAGGTCTTCTATGACTGTCTTCTGGGTTTGATGTAAAGGCTGCTCTTTGAAGTTTGTCTCTCCCAGAGTCAGATGTGGACATCTCCTTTCCTACTGCTCTGTTTCAGGGTGATTTTATTTTAGCTAGATTTCATAATCTGGTGTGGCTATTCATGCCTAAAGGGGACATTCTGGGAACATTGTGCCATAATGTTTTGAGAACGGACTAAATTGACTTTTGGAGAGATCTGGCATCTGACTTAGCCCCATTACCCTCATAGCTGGTCAGATTCAGGTATGCCCAACTAAAGAGACTTCCAGCTCTAGCTTCCTGATTCACCAAAGATTGTGAATCTTTACTATTTTACACTAGATAGGGATAATTAAACATACTGCCACATGCTCGGTCATCCCCCCAGTGTCTGCATGTTGCCCCAACCACTCTAGTCAACTTTTGTCACTGCCTGATGTCATCATCCACTATAGCTGGAGACTTAAAGACCTATGCTCAGGTGTGTTGTTTGAAATGCAAAGTTCCTTCAGTCCATCTCAGACATGGTCTTTGTTCCTGTGGCTTCCTGCAGTCAAAGAGCCAATGGAGACATGGTTGAGTGAGGAGGATGTTAACCTCTGCTGTGTATGGTTTTGCCAGCATTGTGAAACCAAGTTTTGCAAACTGAGAGCTGTAATTGTGCCTCGTTGTGAAATCAAGCATAATATGCCCACTTTTGTGCTTTGTGTTGTGATGGAAAAGGCACTCGCTGATATTTTTGAAATTGCCTGGCATTGTGTGTAGTCCCCAGAACTTTTTCTTGCATCCAGACCATGTGGTTGTATGTAATTCAGAAAGGAAACTATTCAGTGGGGAAAAATAGTATATTCACTGTTACTTATAGCTGAAAAAATTAAGAAAAGTACAGAGCAGAAAGATTTAGTGTGTTTCTAGATGTTAGGAAAAGGGTAGGGAATTATACATCCTAAAAAGCATCTCCATTTGTTAGGTGTGTATCATAGCATGAGTGTAACATTCAAACAATTCAGATTAGCTTTATTGTGCATTCAATTATGTTGGCTGAGGAGAAAATTTTGCAAATTAAAATGAGCTAGTAATCATCCTCTGAGTATCCATCAGTGCTCCAAGTAGTGCTTTGGTGGCTCATATGCAGCACATGCCTCTTGCTGTCATAGCATGTGCTTGGCTTTGCTCTTGTTACAGTCTGTCTCAGGGTATCAATAAGTATTGGAAACTGGAGATAGATAAATCTTGCCTTAAAATATGTAGCTCAAGAGAAATAGTCAGACAAGCACTTTGTAAGCTGTTAGGGCAACTTTTCCTGTTCACTGGGGTAGAGGAGAGAGTAGAAAAGAAAAAAACCAAACAAACAAACAAAAAAAAAAGGAATACATTAGGATCATAATTACATTATTAACTGTTGAGTAGTGCTATTCTTCCCAAAAAACTCTTTCTCCTCCCCTCTGTCTCCTATTTTGGCACTTTACCAAGGGTGGAATCCTGGCTCTGGTACATGTGCACCCTTCTCAGCAATGGCCCAGGTTTTTTACCACTGTCTTCTGGGTTTGAATGTGAAGGCTGCTCTTTAAAGTTGGTCAGAACGTGGACATCTCCTTTCCTATTGCTCTGTTTCAGGGTGATTTTATTTTGGCTAGATTTCATAATCTGGTGTTGGCTATTCATGCCTAGAAGGGACATTCTGGGAACATTGTGCATCTTTCAAAACTACCTTATTTGCATATGTGTCCAAAAGGCAACACTGTTCCTCTTGAAAAAGCAAATTGAAATATCCCACTTGACCTCCTGTTAAAGATTTGACTCCTTGGCTTTAAACAGGAAAAAAATTTAAAAAAAAAATTATATAAATATGTTCTGAACTTCACCAAAATGTGCTTACCTTTTAAAAAAACTTGTCTTCAAGCTTCTGATTGCAGAAGCTGCTGCAGTAAGCAGGGTAGAGCCATATATCACATACTTTAAAGCAATTTACAGTACTGAGAATCTAATAAAGGTAGCTGACAAGATAATTGCCAAATTATATGAACGCGTTACCACCGCTCGCACACAAATGCTCTTTAATTATTTTTTGGCATCCAAGGAAAGGAAGAGAAATGCAGAGTTAATGGGCAACGTGTAATCCATCTGTGTTTGTTTTGGTGCATCCTGGATTTGTGGAAGATACCAACAAGAGACGTTGCCTGGGGTACAATGACCTTTGTGCACTGGGGAAAAATTGCCACTCGCTAGACTAATAGTGTAAAACAAGAGAGCTGCTTGTCTTTGGATTATGACCCGGTCACCTAAAGCATGTGGGAAAAATGCATCCAGATAAAGGCTACAAAATTGTTAGCACTTTTAATTATGTTTAGATTACAGAGCATTATACAGCTAGCAGTGTCCATGCTATTGAAAAGCTTATCAGCTGCCACTCAGTGAACGGTCCCACTAATAAAGTGCTTCGTGGAATTTCCGTGTGTGTTTGTGCCTGGTGTTTGTCCAGTCACATCTCAGGGCTTTCTTTCTAAGGCATCCATCTGATCCTAATCCCAGCCAACAATAGCCATTTTATTCTATTATACTCCATCACACGGTAATTAAAGAAATTATTTCCCTTCCTATCATTATCATTCCCCGTGCATGCATCACAGATGAAAATAAGAAAAATATTTCTTGTTTAGGCAGTTGTCTGAGGTATTATTCAGCCACTTGTCTGTTATGCTTTCTTGATCCATTTAGAAAATTACTTCAAATTACAATGATATGAACTCTTAAATAGCATCATTGTCTGAATTATTTTTTTTTAAGATGAAGTCAGTCAATACTGTGAGGGATGAAGGTAAAATGCATTTCATTTATAATATCCTGTCCAAAGCTTGCTCCTTCAGGTGGTAGAAACAAAGGGCTTAATGGAAACTGACTTAAATTAAAACAGGAAATATTGGCTGTGGTGTCTAACAGATAGGACAGATAGATGAATAATTCCTCTTGTGAAGGATGGCTCACTGGCAATGCAGCATACCAGGGTTATTTGACTCTGTCCTCTCCTTGCTTAATGCATGCTGCATCTGCAAAGTACTGTGAAAACAAATTGATTTGGCAACTTGAAAACATGAGCTGGAGGTCTGGTGCCGGAGAAGCCATCAGTCAGGGGCTTGAGAGATTGATGTTAGTGTTTGGCGGGTCTGATCTGGTTGGTAGAGAAAGGGAATGCAGCTTAGGGGAAAAGGGAGAGTGAGGATGTAGAGAGAGAAGTTTGGAGGAGAAAGAATTAATCTTATGACTGCACCAAGGCTTTGCACAGAGCACATTCCTTATCTGTAAAGTAAGAGCGAGATCATGCACATGTGGGGCTGGAGATACCTGGCACAAACTTGTCTGGTATCTTCTGACACCTGGCACAACCAGGTTCTCTTTGAGAAGAAAAGGGGTAATCCTCTCCAATTGCTCCACAGAGCAGGGAAAGTGATGACAGATAGCAAATAACTTTCACTAAGACTTGGTTGGAAATTTCCTTCTTGGAGTCCAAAATCTTGGACCATTTTATGGCTTACATCCATTAGTCAAGGTTTCCAAATGTAAGCTCCCCAAAAAAGCAAAGACCTGCCCTTAGGTGGTATTTGAAAGCCCTGATTTCGACTTTAGGGGATGGGAACACATCACATGAGCATCATCTCCAGCACAGAGTAGTTCATCCTTATGTTACATTTTTATGCTCACAAATGCATGGCTGAAGAGCATAAGCTGTTTCTTCAACAGTAATGATTCTGTGGAGTACTTGAAAATGTTTACTACATGGACATCTTTGTATAATTAATAGTATAATTACAGACGATTTCTCCTGAATGTGGGTACTGAAGTGAACTTGGTCTGCAAGCATTAGCTCAGGAGTTGTTTCTGAAGCATGTTGTGGACCATGAACACTCTGGATTGCAGGCTCATTGAGATGATAAGGAAGATTGAGAGCAGGTTATCACCCTTAAACAAAGCTCATTCCCTTTGATTTTCTTTAGTTCTCTGTACTCTTCCTCAATCAAAAAGTGGAGCTGGTGTCACAAAGTTTGTGACAAAACTTTACATAGTGTGCAAAGATCTGCAGGGTGGGAAAAATAATTACAGAAAAACTTCAGAGTTATTTAATGATTTCTATTTTTTCCTTTGCATAATTTCTACTTTCAGACATCACAGAATCATAAAATCATAG
>VZTY01026134.1:0-10173 GCA_013400935.1 Turnix velox
AAAAAATACATTATCTCTATGCATTCAGAACCTCAGCTGCATACCATTAAATACATTCTAAAAGATAACATAGACTGAAGTCTTGTGTTCAGGTATCCTAAATAAATCTGTTTTGTAATCAATGCCTATCCATGAGCAGTTTCTCAAACTCAACCTGCTTGAAAGATAGTTATGCTGAAAACTAAATTTCCTGGGGGATCCACAGTCATTCTATCAGAACCTGTTTTACTGTTCCTGACAGATCCATGCCATGTTAATGACAGAGCATAAAACCACAAAGCAGTGCTTCCTCTGCAAAATATTAGCAAGAATAAATGATTCATTTGAAATAAGCCTTCCCACTGCAATCCTATCCCAGTAACTGAATAAATGATGTGCTAAAAGCACTGATGATGTCTCCAAGATGTCAGGAAAAAAATAAAAAGAAAAATCAAGCTCTTCCCACACAACTACATTTGAAATTAAATCATCCAAACAGCCTCCCTCACCACCACAAGTGGTCTTTCTCATCTCTTCACTTCAACAAGGCTGAATTGAAGCTCCTTATAATAGTAAAGGACAGCACTGAAGAGAGTTGAAAAGAGCAAGTACTACTCCAGTTTTAAATCTAGTTGTAGATACTTCATTCTGGCCATACCAAGATCCTAACAAGCCTGTGCATTCAGTGATCCAGGTATGAAACTGCCAACATCAGGATCTTCTCTTCAAGCTCTGTGAAAAAAGTGGCTTCTCTCTGAGTCAGGCATTGATTCCTGTGATTGGCAAGCCCAGATCTGATTTTAAGGGTGATGATGCACCACAAACTATTCTATTACTCCTTATCTACTTCTGGTTTGATGTTTTATCCTTAGTTTTCATTTTAGATTGGGCATTGCCTCTATGAAATGCTAGCAGATGTTTCATTTTCAACATGAAAACAGCAAAGCCATCTTCTACAAAGGGCTTCTGCAAAGCACACTCTTTGGATTTAAAGATGTGCTTCTGCCTTGTAATGACCTGAAAAACTTGTGCTAGTGACAGAAGCAGAGCTTTTGGCAGCAGTCACCTTTCCAATGCTGCTGTATTGCCAGGAATCACACCTGATCTAATAGTCCTTTAAACTTAATGCCCATTCAGATCCTGTGCCCTTTGGAAAGGGCAATTCCCTTTTAGGAAACAACTTTCAATCACACATGGTTTTTAAATAAGTATAAATATACTGAAAACTTAAAAAGGAGAAAATAAAGGCTTGCTTTGTCAGAGGATGCCCCTGAAAGTATGGATTGTACCAGACATGGACTGAAAGAAGATTCTGAAAATGACAGCATGCAACAAGTATCTGTTTTGACATGTAATATATATATATATGCTCTGATTTCAATAAAGAACATGCACTGTTAATTAGGATTGAGCTGTAAGTAATAACCATACATTCTGTGGGAATTAAAGCAATCTGTGAGCATGCACTTCAACTAATGGTGATTTTGGTGAGGTTTTTTGTGGGTTAAAATTAATGAAAGGAAATCCAATGGGACACAAATGAAAGCTGAAATTATCTAATTCAACTGGAGTGATTTTTAGATGTGTAATCAGACTCAGAGCCTATCATTCATTGCTCTCAATGGTTAATTAAAACACTACTTGTGACACAAAAGATTAGGCATGTGCTTGAATGAAAGTAAGAATTCAGGATCTAGATGACTTCTTTGATCACTCAGGGGATGGCATGGCAGCCTTGCACATGCATATCTAAATGGAATGGCTTACATGAGTAAGGTTAGTCATGTGCACATGACAAACACAGCAGGGATACCTAGGAAAGATATCATAAATCTGCACGTTTGGCAGAAAATTGATACAAAAATCCCAGGCTGGAAATTGATACAACTCAAATAGGCTGTCAATCAAGCATAAAGATGGTCTTGTGAAACACTGGGCTATACATGCTTGCAAAACTGTGCTTCTAATGTGCACTTTAGATGTGCTACATGGTTTATTTGCAAGTTTTGGCACCACACTGAAAACCATCTGGTGCCAGCAAGTCAGTGCAGTTGCTGTGTAAAAAGGAGATGCACATGTTACAGAATGCTTTGTGGTAAATCTTTTGCCTGCTTTCCTGGGCAGAAAAAAGTTATAGTCAGCTGAAAAATTTTACCCATCTACAGACAATGAAGTTTTATAAAAATATGAGGTAAAAATATACTATATAAACCATGCATGTACCACTCACACCATTGAAACCTCCACTACAGTGTGTCTACTTTCTGGTCAAGTAAATGTACATTTTCCACATATTCAAGTCCCAGAGACCTTCTTTAAAATATGAATAATTTTTCAAAATGTATACTCTAAGATTTTACTTTGGAAGACGAGCAGGATGTAGCCAGTTATATCCTTAACTTCTCTATGGCCTCCCAGATTTTCAGATTTCAGAAATAATATGACAAAATCAAATGTGCTATGGTGCCTGAAACTCTCCTTCATCTATGATATCACCAGTCTAAATATACAGTTATTATGTAGATGTTTATAAAGTCAGCTCAATCTGACTTTCTAGCAATAAGCAAACAAGTCTCTTCATGAGTAGTCTTCACCTTCTCAATTTTTTATCCTCAGTTTGAACAGATACACAGACAGATCCCACATCCCCACAAACAATACAAATAGCTAAATGTAGGATGGCTCAAGTCCAGCTTATGCATCCCTGGTTGTATGTCACAAATGGACAAAAAAAAATAATCTTCCTGTAAAGATTTTTTTAGTAATTTCCAAATTAAATTGTCAGCCTGGACAAGAGAAGGCTGCAGGGAGACCTCACAGCAGCTTCCCAGTGCCTGAAGGGGCTGTTTGCCAGGGCTTGGAGCCACAGGAAGAGGGGCAATGGTTTGAAACTAGAGCAGGGCAGGGTTAGGTTAGATATTAGCAAGAAGCTCTTGTCCATGAGGGTGGTGAGGCATTAGAAGATGTGGCCTAGAGAGGTGGAGACCCTATATCCCAGGAGTCATTGAAGTCCTAGCTTGCTGAGACTCTGAGCAACTTGATCTAGTCTAGAATGTCCCTGCTCAATGCAGAGGGATTGGACTACATAGTCTTTGAAAGTCTCTTCCAACCCAACGATTCTGTGATGCAAGGAAGAGAAACTTTGAAGTCACTCTATCAAGATAACAATGAAGAATTTGGGTTTTTATTTGCTCCAGATACATCAATGCTGCAAATTCACAACAACAGGCCAGAGCTCTTCAAAAGCGCACAACCCAAAAGAGATTCAGAACAGTAAGAATGAGTGTGTAGTCACTGTGCATGTACAGGCTGATGTGCTCTTCTTAGATGGGTGAATCCTGAATGGGAATAAAAATAGGGGTGATGAAAATAGAAGAATGTGCAAAGCTAACACAATAGCCCACAGAAATGCACAGCGGGTGTTAGAAAGCCATCTGCTCCATCTTCTAGCTCTGGTTTGGGATATTGAATTTTGAATTATATACAGAGACTATAGATGTTCTGCTAACATCACATTTCAACATGGATCCTTTCACAATGCATGGGAGCTAGTATTTATATTTTTAGTTCTGTTTGCAAAGCTGATGGGATACTCTGCCTGGAAACTGCACACAGTGAGGCCAAGGACTGCTTCAGATGATTGTTCTGTTTGCAGGGGTGTTAAATAGGAGTGACAACTGGTCAAATTCAGTAACTGTGGTTTCCACAGCACAAATTTTCTCAGGCTTCTTCATCTCAAAAAGAGTCAGCATCACTGAGGAAACTTATCTTGCATATTCATGTCACGTTCTTTTAGGAAACATCAACATGCTGTTGAGAGGAGAATTTGGGGCCATGTTCTGAGTTGCTGCTCATATTACAGAGTAGTGTTGACTTACAAGTTTTCCAGTAGTGATGTTGTGTCTCTGTATTGCCAGCCTCCTGTCATAAATTTTCACTATGACATGCTCTGGGACAGGATCATCCTGCTTGCACAGAGCTTAGCACAACTGGGTCCTGACCCATGATGGATCTAAGTACTATGTAATATAAGGAAAAGTCAAAAACTTCTGTATGTCATTCCTTTACTATTTGAATTGCTGGGAAGGACCAGCCAAAACAGCAGTCCTTCTAAAAATGGGGTCAACACCACCATTTTTGTACTAACAATACTTAGTTGTTTCATATTCCATGCTTCAGACCTGTGAAGTAGCTTAAATAAGTAAATTCTTATTTTAAGAAAGATGTTTCTGTCTCTGCTGATGCTGAAGAAAATAAATGCTGACTAGAGGACAGAAGACACATTATTTTGGTAAAACAGATACATCTAAATAAGCAAGGCCTCAAGAAATCAGAACCTGGGTGTGTAGCTCAGTTGGGAGAACATCAGACTGCTAATCTGAGGGTCAAGGCTTCAAGCCCTTGTCCAGGTATGAGGCTTATCAGAGTTGGGTTGATGGTTGGACTTCATGATCTGAAAGGTCCCTTCCAACCTAGATGATTATACAATCTGGTTTTAAACTACTTCAGGATGAATCAAAAATGTCTTTGTACCATAGGGAATCACCTTTGAGAGTATACAGAGGACAGGGATAAAAAGAAAATAAGACTAAACATTCTGAAGCACATGATTACGGAAACAGTTTTCAACTATTGAAATACAGCAATGGTAGAAAGAACTAGAAAAGTCAGTAAAATTTCTTCTTTGGTGGATTCATAATTTCAGTAGATCATAGGAATGCCAGATATATTTCAGCTTAAGACTTTAGATATGTCATGAATCAATTTATCAAAACTAATGGTAGAAAAAGTTTCAATGTAAATACCATAGAAAATGTTCACATCTGTAAACACCACAGAGCATGTTCACAGCTGAGTGAACAATATTTGACTGTGATTCACTGACCAAATAATTTCCACAGAGAAACAGGTATTTTTCCTGGTAATTATTCATTTTTCATGAATGATTTCCGTGCACCATGACAAACGTGCAGGTAGTAATCAAGTAATGAGATACTTCAGGAGCAAATTCAGGCCTCAGCTCTTGTCTAGTATAGAAATTGTGGACACAATAAGGTGATAAAACATAAAAAACTCTGTATGTCCAAAACCTGAAGATGAGCTTCAGTGAAACTGGCTGTAAAGCACTGTCACACTTTGGAAGGAGAAAACAAATCACAGATGCCCTCAGAAAAACAGCTAGTGAGGCTGTATTACAGTAGAAACAGATCACAGGTTGAACAGGAGCATACAGTGTGACTATTAAAAACCAGAACAAGATGTTGCATTGCTGTCCCAAAAGAAGGCACTGTAGATAAGACCTCAACTCATCCACCCTATCACCGAGGACACCTCAAATTACTTGACACATGTTCACTTACAGAGATTCACTTTAGAGTGTGCTTGTTTGGGAGCCAGCCTGGTACAAGTTTTGTTGGGCTCTTGGAGCCCACACAGAGGTAACAGCAGCAGCAGCCATTCTGTTATTCCCCAGTGAGGAATCACACATGCTTATTTAGGTTTGATTTAGGAACTGGAAAGCAGAAGGATATGAGTTCCATCAGTTAAACATGGATGAGGACTAATGACTGGTGCCAAGTTAAACCCAAAAAGATATTCTCTTAGTCTGCACATCTTGTCTATGGGCATTGTCAATGCCACTCCTAATAGAAAGAGACCCTCACCCTTCCCTATGGCAGGGGGCTTGGAACTAGATGATCTTTCAAGTCCCTTCCAACCCCAACTATTCTATGACTCTGCTAAAAAGTTACTGAAGATTACTCTTCTTGGCACAACTACACAATAAGCATCACAGTTATGGTTTAGAGTTGGTCAAAGATTTTTTGAAAAGCTACAAAAGGTTGCCTTCCTACAAAGATGAAAGTAGAAATTTCTCATGAATGTTGCTTTATCAGTTTTAGCAAGGAGGAATCTGGAGCTCTGAAGTTTCTAAATCAATGGAATCCAGGCTAGTAACATCAGGACAAAATGACCAAACGCTGTGCTAAATGCTGTTAAGATGAGCCATCAGAAATACACACCACTGGTTTTTATCATGAAGGCAACCACCATGGGAGCTAAAAGACTGGTAAATGTCACATGATTCACTCCTCATAACTCTTTCCTCATATCTCATCCTCAGAGATTGCCTCTGATATCATTGCCATTGTGGACAAGTAGCTTTTAAACTTTAAGACAAAGAGTAAGAAAGCACAACAGCATCCTTTTCCCTACTGGCCATTTTAAGCAAGTGTGTTAAAAGCAATTGTAAATAGGTGGGTGACATATAAAGTATTGACATTCTGTTGGCCACCTGTGTACACAAAATAACTCCAGCTTTCACAGCCAAAAAGAGTAATATCAGCACATTGCATGAGAAAGCACTTCCAATCCTCACCTGGCAGGAAAGCAAGGAATAAAGAAAGGGAACCAAGATAACCAGCAGTGCATGAAGGAAGAAAAAACTTTTCTACAACAATTGAATTCATTCAAGTAAATGCACGTTTGACTCTGCAAGGAGGAGGAAAACCACACACCTAAAAAACACCAAAGTAAACTTGGTACACAATTAGGTTTTGTTTTCTGTGTTTGGACACTCAATCAGTCCTCATTGTGCCTTTGAAACCCTGTTTACAAGGAAGACAGGTTACAATGGAATACATGAGATAAAAACTGGTGACAGACAAGGTCCAGAAAGGATTTTATAGGATGGAATTATTTTATCTATCTAGGAAATCAGTGAAGAATCACTCTGCAAAATAATTCAAACCAGACTTTTTCTTTTTTTTTTCAGACATTCTTGAATATTTGGGAAGAAAGGGAACAATATTGGGCATTCATACAACTAAATTAAAATTCTACTCAGAAGTCAGAGGAGTGCTTAAAAATTTTGCTATTTACTGAATCATTTAATGAATTTTCTTGCCCAATATGCATTGCCATGTGGCAGGAGAAAAGCCAAGGCAGCACAGACTGACTGGAGATCTGAACACAGGACTGCTTGTGAGGCCACATGTGAGAAATGTAAGTTACACTAAGCTCTGCTTTTGGCATCTAAGAAACTTGTCTGAGTGAACCTACCTGCCAAAAATTACATTAGCAACAAGGTATCTTGTGTCTGTGCCAGCACATTTCCCTTCAAACATGGAAATAACTTACCCCACGTGTCTGGCCCTCAACTGATGTCTTGAAAGCTGAGAAATATCTGTTGCAAATTAATTTGTGTTTTTGCTTTGGATGAAGGGACCAGTCTGATGACTTGGGAGGATTTGGAGCACATAACATTAAGAGGAGAAGCTGAGAGAACTGGGTTTGTTCAGTCTCAAGAAGGGAAGGTGAAGGGAGATCTTAAGGTTTTCTACATCAATATAATGGGTGCTTTTAAAAGGAGACAGAGCCAAAGTTCTGGAGGTACAGAGCAAAAGGAAAGAGGGGATAGATTTTTGAAGCTGCCAAGGAAATTCCAATTCGATGTTAGGAAATTTTTTTCACCGTGAGAGTGGCTGTAGACAGGAATAGGCACCCAGGAGGGGCCAAGGAATCTACATCCTTGAAGATGTTCAAAGCCTGACTGGACACAGACTTGAAGAACACAAGTTATTTTTGAAGCTGGGTCTGAGTTCTTCGCTGGATCTGCTCTGTAAGACATATTTGACCAGGTGGCCTCCAGAAGCCCCTTCCAGGCTTAGCTATTCCCTGACTCTGAAAGAGCTGCTGAGATGCTGCTGTCTTCAAAAAGTGTCTCACAAGAAACAGGGCTTGATCTTTGTGGCAACAACAAATGAAGAGTCACCTTTTAGATGTTTTTCTGTTGGCTCCATACTCCAGTGGGTTATTATGAAGAATTATGGGATTGAAGATTTGCCCCAGAATGTGTGGCATACAACAGTTTTCCTGTCTCAAATGGGAACTTTTCCCCCTCATGGGAAGTTACCTCAGACCAGGAAATACTTCACAGGGAAATAAACATGCAGGTGTCTGATTTTTTGACTTGTACAGACATAACTTAGACACATTCTAGTCCAGTGCAAGGATAAACAACAACTGTTTTTTTCTCTTTTTTGTTTGCTTTTGTTTTTAACATCCCTAAAAGCTCCTTAGTGTTAGGATTAAAAACAAGCAAACAAACAGAAAACCAAAACAGGATCTGAGCTTCATGTTACATTTGCATCCAGCATCTGCAAGCTGATCTTGACAAAGCAGGGGGTTTGTTTAGAATTAGTTTGGATTCTAAACAAACAAGAAAAAGAAAACCAGTTGGAAGATACATTATATAGGACTTGGAGATCTTGCACCAATACCCAGTTCTGCACGAATAACTAATAGACCTTGATTGAAATGTTTTGTTTCTTCTCTGTCTCCCATCTCCCATAAAAAGGAAATTGATATCACCTTTTTGCCACTCTTTGCCTTTCTAAATCCTCCAGCTCTGTCCTATTACATCAAGAACCACAACGAAGTTACTAAAAACCTGAAGGGATCACTAACATATGGTGAACAGAAACAGAAAGAAAAAGAGCAAGGACACCCTTGCAAACATTTTCTTGATTTTGTCTAATTGAAAAGCCAGCATCTCCTGGATTTCCAAGGCTGTTCTCATAACCTTCTGCATTACTGATGTCAGCTAGTTATGCTGTCCATGAGCACACAAGAAAGGTCTCCTTCCTCCCAGCTTTGACAAGAAAAAAAAATCATCCTTTTTGCCAAGATACACTTTCAGAAACAGTCACAAAAATGCCAGGAATTGGAACATGATTCCAAAAGGACCTGTGTAAGGAACCTGATGGAGTCTATGCTGGTGACACTCAAGGAAACCTGACACAGGAGGACAAGGCAGAGTCTCACATGGAGCAGCATCATCAGTGTGCTGCATAGATCTGCCTTTGCATTGTTATGACTCAAAATACCACATGAAGGTAACTCTAGACTGTTAATCTAAGCATTCAAAAAAAAAGTGACAGGCAAAGCAGGCACACTAGCTAAGAGAAGTTTTCTCAATGCCGGTTTCCATTGTTCTTGAGAACATTCAGATGAAGGCCTTTGGGTGAAGAGGTTCTGCCCTCCAAGCAAGCCTTCTCCTTGCCTTTGCCTGTACATTCCTAGACATTTTATAATCCAAGCTCTGACACAGGCTATGGGGAAGCAATGGCCACAGAAAGGCCCTGCCTGCCAACGTGTCCTGCCTAATGAAGAGAACAAACCCCCCATTGTTGCCCAAGAGCCCTAAGTAAATACAATAAAATCACTGTCTTCTGTACTCAAGGTTACATTTGTTTATGATTACAATGTTTATTTCTCGCTGTGAGGCTATAACTGTGCACGATCTTTCTTCTGTTAAAATACATTTTTCCACCCCCACCCTGTTAATCCCTTTCCCACCCCCCCCACCCACTCCTCAGTGTGCAGACAGAGGAGGAAAATTCTCTCGTGCATACGTAAAATAATACCATGTTTCTTTTTCAGAAGAATTAATAATTGGGTTATAATGGCATGCACGCAGTGACAACATCTAAATATAAAAATCTATTGAAGAACTTGCTTGTCTTGACTTTAAGCAAGTTAAGTAATAGCAGTGTGAGCCACTACACTTTTTGTCAGGCTGGGATGCTACTGAAAGCACCAGAAACAAAAAAACCCCTAGATTTCATCCCTGATTTCCCCTCTTGCCTTTTAACTACAGACTAAGTCTCTTTTCTTGCCTGTGCCTTCCAACCCAAGATAGAAATCACCATGTGATATATTTTTCAAAGTGCTCTGAAACACAAGGATGGATCAATTCAAATACATTTTTGAGGCAGATTAAGATGCATGTGATGCACCAAAGTGTGCAGTGTGCCAGCCTTTCTACTTCAACTACAAAGTCTTTACAGGAGAACCACACTGAATTCAATTTTGCATCACAGAAGAGCTTTTTTACCATTTGCTGGCACCAACCAGAGCCCTGCAGACAGGCACAGAAGAGGAGACTGGCAGAAAACTTCCTCCATGGATGGCTCTGCCCAGTCCTCAGGCCCATTGCTGTCCCTTGGGCTCACCCTCACCAAGAGAAGATGCAGCTGCAATACCATGTTCTTAATATCCACCATTCCCCTTTAAATAATGCAATGCTGTAAAGCAAATGCTTGTATAACCAACCAACCTCCCCCAGCACATGCCACAGACTTAATTCTTTGGGACCAGTGCTATTTAACATCTTTGTATGAGGTATGGACAGTG
>VZTY01026134.1:22010-32995 GCA_013400935.1 Turnix velox
ATAGATGCATTTAGATGTTCATTCAGGGAACCTTAAAAGCATACACCACATTTTACTGAGGACATCTAAAGGGTGTCACTGGGACAACTGTAAGCATATACGTAGTAAAGGTGAAATTTTAGAAACCATTAGTGTCATGAGTTTGGATATTCTCTCTTATCTTGGATAATACTTTACCTCAGGCATAACCTCAGTCCAGTCAACAACAATAGTCCTTAATAAGGCACTCAAATGACATGAAAGACTTTGCTTACATTGCTAATGGCTAATTTTTTTCACTTCTTTTTTTTTGATTTCTCCGTAAAATTCTGGTTATAAACACACCAGAGGAGGTGTGGTTTTGTTCTTACCTAGGTTGTATACTTTTACACTGGCAATTTTTAATTGTAGCACAGATTTTTTTATAGGTTACTGGTTTCAGAAGACTTGCTTTTGCACTAACACATGCTTGGGAGCACAAAGGGGTTTTCAGGGGGGTGCAAAGAGGCAAAACATATTTGCTCTTATGCTACTTTGTAGTGAGACACTGGGACACTCAGTTTTGAGCTAGCTCTACCTAGGCTTTCTCTTGTATGTTGCTCAACAGAAGATCCACCAAGAGAGACTGAAAACCCCTTGAAGAGAAAAAGAAGAAAATCTAGGAAGCTAGCTAACTGTTTAGGACAGAACTCTTTCCAAATAGATAGGAAAAGCAAGATTTTTACACATAGCATTTTCTTCAACAGCTGTGTCCATGAGGGAGGAATCTGAGACACCAGTGCTTCATTACAAACAGACCAGTTAAAGCAGCAATGTCCTGTCTCCACTGAGTTGTCCCATTTACTTTGAAAAGTGTCTGCTTCTTGTTCCTCAACCCTGTTTCCAAGTGAGAGCTGGCCAAGTTTGCACTGTGGCTCTCTGGTTCCCATCATCCCCTCCAATGTGTTCAGCAGTACCCTGGTAGATGGGAAAGTTTGTCCTTCCAGGGATACCCTGTGTACTCATGGCTTCTGAGTGGTGGATCACAGGGCTTTGCAGACCACAGGCAAGAATAAATACAGCCCATACACACCTCTGCTGTGCAAAGAAACAGCCCAGGATGAGCACAAAAGGCCAAGGTTTTGAATTAAAAGGGAGAATTTAGTCTCCATTAATATTCCTTCTCTGGAGACATTCAAAACCGTACTGGACACCTTCCTGTATGACCTGATCTAGGTGTTCCTGCTCTGGGAGGGGGATTGGACTAGATGATCTCTTGAAGTCCCTTCCAAACCCTGATATTCTGTGATTCTGGTCCAAATTAATCAGTTTAAAGACAACACCCTAATGGACATTAGGTAAAAGTGTTTTGGGGCTACTCTGGCTACTGGCAGCAGCAGAATTGTTCCTCTTGAGCTGTCCTACCATGAAAATATCCAATATCCTTCTCATTTTCCCCCCACAACAGTAGATTTCTCCAGAAGAGACCTCCTGCTTTCTCCTACAGGCACCAAGACACCATGTCCTCCTTCCACCTTCAGGTTCTGACTCACAGGAGGTACAAGTTTATGCCCTTTGCCTGGCATTTCACATCTATGTACCTTCTTTGGCAACATTGCAGAGCACATTATGTGAGATGTGAGCTTCTCCCTCTGCAGCCTCCTCTCTCTGGAAGCTGTGGAAAAGGAGAAGCTCAATAGATGCCACTCCTGCCAACAAAGCAAGCAGCAAGAAAGGAGACAAACCAACTCTTCAAAGAACACCAAAGCCTCCCAGCTCAGCTCAGTATAAAGGGGATGGAGAAATCTTCAGCTGTTCTATTTTTTTAAAACTAAACTCTTTGGACCATCTATAGCCCATCCAATTTTTCAGTCTCATCCAAGAAAAAACAGAAAATTAAACTATATGAGTAGAAAGGGGTTTTTAATCACAACCACTTCTTCCCCTAGAGACCAAAAGCATATGCTTGAATTAATGGACTCTTTCCATTAATCACAAAAGGCCCAGGATGGATGCAAGAGAAGTTAGGTTTTCCTCATTATGCATAAACTTCCTCCAGAGCTCTCTTCAGTTGTTTCACATGGGGCTGCTGAAGCCAGTTAGCTCCACAAAAAAGACTGGCTTGAATCCTGGACCAGAATTCACATAAGCATTAATTTCTGGTTTTGGCATTCAAATATGATTAACTCTTCTTCTGTCCCTTTTTACATGCTCCTCCTTTTTGGACGGCTGAAAAAACACTTGAATGCTCAGTTCTAACTAGCCAAGCAGGACTAAATTTGAAACACATGCCTCTCCTCAGCAGGGCCTGCTGGGAACTAACTATACATGATACTTTCCCCTCTACCTCAATATTGTCAAATCCCATTCTGACACGTGTAATTTTCCCTGCTCTCAGAGAGCCAAATTTTATGTTGTGGATTCTGCTATGTAAGAAAGACCTAGACACTACGTAACGTGAGGTTTTAACCCTTTTTGCAGGTCTGTTCTTTCCCATGGAACTTGGTGGCAAAGCAGACACTTAAAAACTTTTTCTCCTGTGTCTGAGAGTAAATCCCTTCACAGCTGGAGAAGGGATGATCACATGCTATTCCTCATGGGTCTAAGGTAATCAAGACTAAAGCTGAAGCAGTGTGAATGTGAGATATTTAGACACATTCACAAAGCAAATGTAAAAACATGAGTACATCTATCTAATTTTCAGAATAAAGATAAATCACATTTTAGCTACTCATTCTCTAAACTGTTAGCATTCAATCAGCATTATTCCTCTAGCTAATAAGAGCATCTCAGGGTTGGAGAAAAGTTCAGGTGCAAGCTTCCTCTATGGATTCTGAAAAATTCCAGGTGGATTGCCTTTTCACACAAATTATCACACTACAGATCCTGTGGGAATTATTCCCTCTCTGAAAATACTGAAAATGCAGATATAAATATCAATATCCACTAAAGAACCAAAAAAGTCCTAGAGCTGTTACATTTCATGTTTCAGTATAACATAGGATCATGTTTGAGCTGGGCAAGTAGAGTGACTAAACATGGGCTTCCTGAACTCTGCTCCTGCTGAAATCATAAAACCTCCTTTTTTCCTCCTCCTCACTATCCAGGTACCTCTGTATGCCTGAGAAGTATGCACCAAAAAGCAGGGCTCAAGGCAAGTTTGGTTCTAGAACAGATAATTGAATCTTTAAAAGTATAATTCTCTTTATTGTATGATTTCCTGAGCTGCTTTGACCTGTGAAATTCAACACAAGCAGAGAGAACCTAGGACTTAGGTGTATTTTTTTTTTTTTCTGAGAGCTCAGGTGCCAGGTGTTATTTGTGTGCCTGTGTGTATATCTGCGATAAAATTCAAGATTACAGAGAGGATCAAAGCTTTGATGCTACTGGCTGGTAACAGATGATGGGGCACCAAGCAACAAGGCTGGTGCAGGTTCCCACTCCAAATAACACAACTTGGCTGTCCCCAAGTCACTGAATCATGGAATGGTTTGGGATGGAAGGGACCTTCAAGATCATCTAGTTCCAACCCCCCTGCCAAGGGAAGGGACACTTTCTACTACACCAGGTTGCTCAGTGCCTCATCCAGCCTGGCTTTAAACACCTCCAGGGATTGAGGGGGCATCCACAACCTCTCTGGGCAACCTGTTCCAGTGTCTCACCATCCTCAGTGTACCGTGCCCTGAAGGACTCATTTGTTTTCACATCTCATGTGCCAAAGGATCTAGAGCAGGGAGAGACACCCCCACACCTTCCCTGCTCTCTGACTACAGCTCTGTATAGTGTTTGGGACTCCACAGCTCTATTACAATGCAAGCACTAATTAACATCCCAGGCAGGCTTTGTGCAATGGTTGCCAAGACAAGTTCTTTGCCTTGTGCTGGATCTTTTGCCCAGCTTAGCTTTACATGTTGAGTTCATCATTTACTGCAATGCACTAACCTGTATTAGAGAAAATTTAGTGGCATGACTACCCTCCACAAGTTACTTTTTGAACAACAACAAGTCATCATATGCTTGTTCCTGTGCTCTGATGAGCTTTGAACTTTAATAAATGATTAATCCTATTTAGTAGTAACTTAACACTGCCTTAACTGCATCTTTCCATGAAGTGTCACTTTGACATCCTCTGTTGTGTGCATTCACTGCAACTTTCACACGCTGTAAATTAAGAACATTTACACATGCAATTAGTGTTAAATAAAGGCCTGGAGAACTCCTTGGGGATTAAGCAATTAGAAGGCATCATGGAGTATCCTTTGTGCTTGAGGCTTATGAAGAAAATCATCTACTCTTTTTTGTACAAACTGGGGTAACTGTTGAGCTGGCAGGAAGTGCTTGGCCAAATTTCCACTTTCTCAGCTTTACCATATCTCCCTTACTGTCTTAAAAGAGAAATTAATAGAAATCAATTTGTGCTAAAGATTGGGCTAAATGGTCTCTTGAGGACCCTTCCAATCCCTGATATTCTGTGATTCTGAAGTTACTCCCATCACCAAAAAACAAACCAGACCCATAGCATATAAGAACTTGAATTTCAATGTCATAGTTAAATTATTAAAGAAAAAAAACCCCTATCTTCAGAAAAATACAGCTATGCACACACAGGCTATTTACACAGCCAATGACAATTGGCTTAACCCTTTCACACCCTATACTAACTTTATGGTGCATGAAAATTGTTCATATATGTGGCAGCCCATATATACAGTCTTAGGAGGAGAAATAATTGGCACAGGAGAGTACCTTCAAAGTGGGAGCATTTATTTTATGTCTACGCCATGGACACACACCTAAAGCTCACTGAAAAGAGCAGCAAATCTTGCTCTGAAACGTGTATGGCTGGTCCTGACTGAAATCAGCTCAACAGCAGAGTTAAGGTGGTGGGAGAGAGAAGGACAAGGAACTTTATTGCCTTGAAGTTCAAGGTTGAAGTGAATCCAATTCACTCAGCAACAGCCACCATCTACAGACAGCCTGCAGAAGAGAGGATCTGTCACCTTGGAAAAAAAACAAATAGGCAAGAGATGGCCACAAAAAAAACCCAAAAACAAACAAACAAACAAACCAAACCCAAAACAACCAAAAACCCCCAACCAAACAAACAAAAAAGCATCACCAAAACAGCTTTGGGAACAGAGTGAAGTTTGAAATTACACATTGAGTGCTTAAGTCAGCAAAACTATGAGAACCCTCTGCTGGCTGGCACCAGGAGAGGAGTCCCCCCCTCTGTGACACTGTGTCCTCCACCTTACCAAAACGCTCACAGAGGTCATCCCTAAAGCCACACATCCTCTTCACAATGAAGCCCACTGTAACCAAAAGCTTCCCCAAACTGGTTTGTGCTGCTGAAGGCAGTGTAAAATGTGAATTAATCGAGCCTGCATTTCACAGAAGGGGCAGGATTTCAAGTTGCAGACTGTTTAAAAAAAAAAAAAAGGCAACTAAAAACAAAACAAAAATTCAAAATACACCAAACAACACAGGACAGCTGCAGGGAAGCTGTTTTCCCACTCGATGCAGCCTATAGAAATTGTTGAAAATGTAAACCTGTGGATTCGAAGTCGCCCCTTGCAAGAAAATCCCAACCTCGGAGCGTCAGCGCCACCTTCTTGCCAAAGAATTTAGTAACAGGCTCTGAAAACTAAGGGCGACAAGCGACTTGTGGCTTTTACTCGTGTCAAAAAGAGTCCTTAGCAAGAAACCCTCGGCTTGCAGCTCCGGGAGGGTCCTGCATCCCGGCCCGACCACCCGGGGACTCCCTTTTTTCCGGGGAGAGGGATGGGGATTGCACCACTCCAAGGGGACAGGAAGAACATGTATTTAGAAAGAGTGTAGCCTAAAAAGTTCCTTTAAAGTTAGACTTATCCCAGCCTCCTCCTAAAAGGTATACTACTGGTTTTGATGTTTTAAGAAGTGTTTCTACTGAAAAAAATAAAAAAAATTTAAAAAATAAAGGGAGTTTACTTCGGTTTTCTTTATGGTATTAAAAAAAAGCCCCAAACCAAAACAAAAAACAAACAAAAAAAAAACCCAAAAAACAAACAATACACAATCCAAATTTTCCTTATCATTTTGGAAACTGTTTGTCTCATAAGAGCAAGTTTTCCATAGGTAAACATTCCTACAGCAACACTGAAAAAAAACACCTTAAGATGGTAGAGGGTGTTAAAATAGTCTAATAGTATTTAAGTTTAGATAAAATGTCATATTTGGGGACACAAAGTTTTACACTCTTCCTTACTTAGAATCAATAATCTACTGTTAAATCTCAGGGTTAAATCTTTCATTAGGAATGACAAAACCAGCCCCTGGAAGAGGGATTGAACTCCTTGCTAATGAATGCTTTGACCCACCAAGAAGCACCACTGACAAAACCATCTCCTTTTCCTGTGTTGAAAGACTCATGGCTGTGGTTTGTGATTCTGTCTGTGTGAAGTGAACCAGCAGTGCACTAAAAAAAAAAATTAAAAAAAATGCATCTCTCAAAGAATTTGGGAGTTACAAAGTGTGCCAGACGGATGTCCTCAGAGCTCAAATGAGCTCTAGTGAGACACAGCACAGAGCTGGCGTCAGCAGAGGGGATGATTCCATTTTGTTGTCTCTAATTCTATTAAATATGATGTGAAAAGGCATATATTCCATGGGGTAGAAGAATAAGTTCTGAAACTCTTCAGTTTAGTTCTCTGAAACAACTGTCAGCAAGCAGTTTTTCTAATGCTATTCACAATTTAAAAAAAAAAAAGTCTAGTTCCCCAAACCATTTTGAGTGCTTTGATCACTTAGCTCATATGCCATCACTGTAATTTCATTTCACTCAGCAGACAGCACAAAGTAATAGCCTACACATCTTCATCTAACTATTTTGTCCAGTTTCCACCTGGGGTGGATGTGGAAACAGTAAAGTCCCAAAGTAAAACATGAAATATTTCTGTTCTGAGTAAAACTCTAATGAGGAAACACACTGCAAAGGGATTTTCTTTTCCAATACAGTTTTGCATCAGATGATTCAGATAAAATTCTCATCCAAAAAAAAAAAAAAAGGCCCTGAACATTTCAAGATTTGCTCTCTCCTGCATTCCTGAGGTTAGAAGAGGAATAACAACTGCAAAAGGATGTGACCTTTTAATTGCATCCAGGAGTCTAGAGTCCTTGCTGCTGGGATTGAAGACATTCAGCAAGTGAGGAAGAGAAGAAGCAGAATCAGAAGGAAACACAAGCTAAGGTTACACATCCATATGTACACAGGGGAAAAAATATAGATTTCCCAGAGTAAATAAAGATATTTGCATTGTATTTCATAGCAGAATGTGGTGTTAAACTCAGTCTCTCACACACTGAACCCATACTATCTTCCTATGAATTTAAGCAGCTTCAGACAAGTTGTCTGCCTCCTGCTCTTAGAACACATGGAGATTGCAGCCAGATAGTCAATATCAGTTTTTCATACTTATAAAACTTGCATATCCACACCCCTGGCAACTGGCTGTCAGCTACGGAGCAGGGAAAAAATGCAAAAGGGAAAAATAAAAAGGCAAAGATAGAGGGACAAATTAAGAAATACATAAAGCAGCTGTGAGTTTGTAAAAAAAAAGTTTAAAAATTGAGTTACATCAGCTTTTGCAAACTCTCAAAAATGACCATTATTCTTGCAAAATGTGACTGTATGTCACATCCCCCTCCTTGACTGCAGGAACATTCAGTCCTAATACATTAAGAGGAACTATCAGATGAAGCTCTCCAGAAAGTGTGCATACATGCTTTCCCTGGGATTCCTCAGGAACTGGCTGCAACATGCATTTCCCTTGCATAATATGAACTAGATATTGGGGGAGAGTGCTTGCCTTCCTCTTTCCTAGTCTTTCCATAACTCCCTGCTCACCCCAAATCACTCAAATAACATGAAAGAGTTTGCTTACATTGCTAATGGCTAATTTTTTTACTTTTTTTTTTTTTCATTTTTCTCTAACATTCACCCCAAATCACCCTCAGCATCTCTGGGGGAGATGGTCTTGGAGGCAGTTATGCTCCTAGGTATCTTTTTCTCCCTACAAAGAGGATAACTCCCATGGCTAAAGCCGAAGCCTACCTCAACCCTCCCCCATTTCCTGTTAAAAGCCTGTATATATACATATATATACACATCTATATATGTGTGTATATATATATATTTGATATCAATTACAGGGAAGACAGGGCAGCCTTTCAAACTTCCAATGTGTCAACATTCTGTACAAACAGGAAGCAGCACTTGCAGCAACAGGTCATTAAAAACCCTGAAGGCCAACCAAGAATCAGGAGAGTCATCTGAAAAATGAGGGGTGGCAGGGTGGGGAGGGAAAATCAGGCCTTTTCCACCCTGGTTGGTATATTCTAAATCTCACATAGCTCTCTGAAGCACGCATCTCTCCCTTTTCTGAGGGAATGAAACTATCCGAGCAAGTAGTTTTATATTTTCTCATATTTTCACACTGCCTTCTCCCAGAACACCCTCCCTACCACTTAACCCCTCTGCTCCTCTGTTGTCTCCTCAATATGCTCCTAGAGATGATGGGGATGGGACATGGTCTCAACAGAGGTCACTCAGAAAAGTTTTCTCCCCTTTGGTGGAAGCTTTTTAATGGCAGCAGCATGCCAGGAGCAACAATGTGCCTTCTCCTCCTTGCAGGCTTTAATCCCTTCCCTCTCCCTGCCTTCCACCTTGGAATGACATTCCAAGGCAAGTCACAACAGATTGGTTGCTCAAGAAGCTGATGAGGGATAGCCAAGATCAGCTGCCAGTTAAGGGACTCCAAGGCAAGGGTTGGGACAGGGGGAGGGGGGCTTTGACTCACTCAAGTTCTTGTTCATGACAAAAAGTACCTCCTATAAGACAGAAAAGCTGCAAAAGCACAGCATTGCTCTGAACATTCCTATCTAGAAAGGACCCCTCATTAGCATTTCCTATCACACCAGCTAGCTAAAGGTGACACAGACTAGCCCACCAGTAACATCTGAATGGCAGCTCTATTTCTTTTTTTTACATATTTTTCTAAGTAAAATTAAAACCACCCCCCTTCCCTTGAGCATTCACCATTTTATAATCCAAGCCATCCCAGTGCAACATGAGTACGCCCACAACTGGCTATGTGTCTCTTAACATCTGCTTTTCATTTTCCTAACAGGAAACCAACACAATTTCCATGACAAAGGAGGATTCTGGTGTTATACTCTCATTTATCTGTCATGTGTACACTTGGCAGCATTTGATCTTTATTCTCTAGACGTTTAAGAAATAATCTAGGAATTATTGCTTCTTGACAATACAAACAAATAAGTCTATCTATAAATAAACCACAGTGAGTACTTTGGGGGGGGGAGGAGGATCAGCTCACACCCACAGAGGGACTGCCTCAGGGTAGGTCTCGTTTATTTTTTGGCCATCACTGGGGATGAGAAGGTCACCCTCCCTCTTCTCTGAGCTTTTTTGTGCAAGTCTTCACATGGGGATGGGGTGCCCTCCCACAGACCCCTCCTAAAAAAAACTGGCTGACATTTCTTCCCCTCCTCCCAAGGCTGTTTTGCCTGATGTCCCCAGGAAGAGCAAACGCAGCTGGGACAAAGCCCTTGAACCCAACTCCTACCAGTCTCCCTGATGAGGAGTGGGGTTTTGGTGGGCCAGATGGAGGCAGATGACATCCCCAGGGGCAGATGACATCCCCACCACCTCCTTCTCAGTGCTTGCAGCACTGGCAGCTGGGCTTCACTAGCAAACTGCAGCTCAGCTGAGAAAAGGTTTTTGGATGAGCTATTTATCTTCTAAGAATTCCAGTTTGAAAACCCAGGAAGTGGAATATTTAAATAAATTGTAGGCACAAAAACACCATTTGGAACTTAAGTTATACTCAGGTAAGGTATTCTCACTAGCGCTCACCAGATGCTGCTCAACACATTAATTCTTTTATTTTTTTTCCCCCCTTTTAAATTTTACTGTTTGTAACATCTCCCCATGGCTGTTCTTGTTTGCCTTGGGCCTGACCCAAGCAGCTATGGGTGGAAACTGGCAGGACACCTACTGACTTCTATAAATTTTGAAGCTGAGCCATGGGCAGTAAAGCATACAGTCCACCAAGCCTTTTTTGAAGGCTCTGAAATTAATATAATTCCTTTGATTTGCAAGTTACTGATACAACAGGTATGTTTAAAACTTTATTTTCCCCCCTCTCTCGACTTCTCTGTGAAAATCTTGCTTGTTATATGAAGATACACTCATACAGCAACCTTCAGATTCCAGAGTTTTATAAGGAAATAATTTTAAGGCAGAAAATTAAAGACACTACTTAAAACTCTTCCAGTTTAATACCTTGAATGTCAAATTATGAAATTGACCCTGCAAATTCTTCATCAGGGCTCAGATTTTATTGGAAATGAAGAGCACAAATCAGTTGAATGCATGCTCCACAGACATTTATAGCCAGATGCAATTAAAAGAAAATGGCATATTGCCTACCACCCTGTGGCATCCACAGGCTGGAAGTGTCTCAGATTTCTATACAGTTAAGAAGAGTTGGAAGCCTCAGCACAGAAGCTAAAGCAGCCTTTGAACAAGGAGGTGCAACTGCCTGCTCAGCGTGCAGCTACTTGAAACCGCCCAAGAGAAAATGATGAATACAAAGCATTGCCCCAGTTATCTGCCCTCCCAGTGTTTCTCTGCTACAGCAAGGCTGGCTTTCCACCTTTGAAGCCATCAGCATGGGACATCTCTTCAGAAAAAGGGTTTTTTTCAAAGTCTCAGGCAGAGGTTACCCCTTTTAAATTACATTTGGTAACATGGCTGGATGGTTGGAGCATCATCCCAGGAAATGGGAAGCTGAGATCTCAGTTTTTCTCAGTTCCTGGGATGATGCATTTAAAAAACCCCAGAAAGATTAAGTGGCTAAATGAAAGTACTATCCAGACATAGACCAACAATAGCTCTATTTTTACATACAAACTTATTTATGTTCATCTTTCTTTAGCTCATTTCCTTATTTAAAAAAAAAAAAAAA
>VZTY01026134.1:33159-59456 GCA_013400935.1 Turnix velox
AAAAAAAAAAAAAATCCTATTTTTGTCCAAACAGACCTACTTGAGGTTTGACAAACAATAACAATTGAACTTTTTTAAAGCAGAGACTTGATGCCAGAGGTGGGCTTAAAAGAAATTAATGAAATTACAAGAAACCACTCATTTTATAACCTCCTTAAAAAAAGAGAAACAAAAGGTTTAATCTAAAAGGATGCCTTGGCTTGAGGAATCAGCTTCACCCTTCAAGGGTGAAAACAAGGATTTGCATTTATATTTCAGATAACAGAATAAAAGTCTCTAAAACCAAAACAAAACAGGAAAGAGCAGTTCTAAGTGTTATTTTTTGTTTCCTCTCCTCGTGGCTGTTGATCACATGATCAACCTCACTAAATCTTCTGAGGATTTCTGTTAGTAAGTGCTTGATATTGTAAATAAGTGATAGATGGTTTGACCTACAGACATCTGAAGAAAAACACCCAAAAACTCTGCAAGCATACACATTAGTATTTGTGCCTTTATATACTTTTTTATAATTTAGAATCATTCTGCAATTTAAACATGACATGCAGGAAGAACTAGATAAAATAGGTGGAAAAGTGACNCCTATTGTTTATACCTTGTGGGGAGAAAAGTAGAGAAAACCTAATAAAAGGTTAGAAAATTAAAAAAAAAAGCCTCCTCAACCCTTTTTGGTAATTTCCATGTATTATTTATATATACTTCTTTATAAGTTAAAATCATTCTGCATGTCATGCAGGAAGAACTAGATAAAATAGGTGGAAAAGTGACATCACCTTAGAGGCAGTTTTCTTTTTAAAGACTAATAATATTTACAGGAAATATTATAAGTTAGTACACCCAAAAAAATTTAGCAACATATGCAGATTTATGTGAATCCAACTCAAGATATTTCAGCTGTCAAGAAGCAAAAATTTATTTCAGGTCAGTTCAGCAATAATTTGACCCTGACTGAGATGCCACGATGATTCATGGAAAACTGTAACTTGGATGCCTCTGTTTGCCTTCATGGGTTGCCTCCATACTAGATTTCACCTCCAGTGACCTCCACAGACTTCCCTTCAGCTGAATCTTAAATAGTGGAAGATGGAAGTCCTACAGATAGAGTATATTATGGGAAATGCTGTCCAGCTCTAAAGAGTGAGCCACAGAAAATCATTTTCATTTAGTCCTCCAGTCTTTAAGAGCTTTTTTCCATTTCTCTCAAATCTCACATATCTCTTCCATTTTTCACCTGAACAAGCAAAGATAATTTTCAATTGGGGGTTGGAACTTGATGATCTTTAAGGTCCCTTCCAACCCCAAATATTCTATGATTCTAATTATGAGTAACATGATTAAATCACCTGACTGGTTTTAAAAGTCTGTGTGTATTGACTAATTTTCTAACCCAAGCTGTGTCTCCCTCTCATGGCCACTTCTAGTAGACTTTGCAAGCAGAGCACAGCTGGAGACCTTGGTCTGAGAGAAAAAGATGGCACTTGACATCTTTATTTCACTATTACTCCAACTTTATAAAAGAATCATAGAATATTTTGGGTTGGAAGGGACCTTAAAGACATTTAATTCCAACCCCATTGCCATAGGCAGGGACACCTCCCTCTAGACCATGTTGCTCAATGCCTCATCCAGCCTCGCCTTAAACACCTCCAGGGAGGAGGCATCCACACCCTCTCTGGGAACCCTCTTCCAGTGTTTTACCACCCTCATAGTAAAGAATTTCTTTCTTATCTCCATCCTGAATCTCCCTTCTTCCAATTTACATCCATTATTCCTAGTCCTTCCATCACACATCCTATTAAAAGTCCTACCCTTGCCTTTCTTAGGCTCCCCTTCTTCATGTTGACTGGCTTGATACAAGCCCTGGCATTAGTAACAATTCTATGGTGAATTTGTCCCTTAGGACTTTGCAAGGGAAGTTCTTGTTAGAGCTACTAATTGAAGGTGAAGCAACAAGAATCAAGGATCTATTCAATAGGCTCCTTGAGTCCCAATCCTTGTGCTTTTAATAGAGGAGATGAATTGCACTATGTCTGCTCTGATAAACAGAAACTTGGAATAAAAGCAGGCCTAAAGTATCAGTCCATTATCCTGTCTCTGTCCACTGCCAAAGCAAGTATTACATCAGTTATTATAGGTACAAGTATGTGCACGCACTCTCCATACATATTCACAAATGCACCTTTATGCAGGGGGAATGTATGAACATATGTATATAGAAACCCAACTCAGTCAGCATGTGGCCCACAGACAGCCTTTCCTGCCACCTAACTACAGCTATAAATGAATCATAATTCCAGCAAAAATTTCTGCTTTCAGACTCATGGAAAATGTTATGTTGTTTTTGGCTCAGGTCAAAGAAAAGCAGGGTGATAAAAGAGCAGTTACAGTAATGGCCAAGTTCATCTACATTTTCAACTGCACATGTGTTTTGAGGTCCCCCTAGGTTCTGTTTACTTCCATAGGCTCAAAAAGCACATTTTAGGTTTACATTTACCCTGTTTTACTACACTGCAGATGTAAAGAACCCATTTAGCAATGGGCATTTTATATATATTACATGCACATACTAAGTATAATCACCTACAATTTAATTCCATGATTTGCATAAATATTCACTGGTCACTTAAGTCTATAAAAGCAGCAAGTTTGATCAGGTTTAATAGAAACCTTCATTTTTAAATTTTTTTTTTTGTACTATTCTTTATCCATACTCATAGGAGGGAACCTAATCCTTATGGAAAATCCATGTGAAAAGAAAATCACATATAGCTTTTCAATTTGCTGCCATGAGAAGGAATTTCAACAATTAAAAGAAATAGCTGTCTAACCTATCCTGTCTCCCATACTACTAGACAAGGATGCTTCAATAGTGCTGCCACCCAGAGGTGAACATAGAATCATAGAATAGTTTGGGTTGGAAGGGACCTTAAAGAACATCAAGTTCCAACCTCCTTGCCATAGGCAGGGACACCTCCCACTAGATCAGTGCCTTGTCCAGCCTGGCCTTTAACATCTCCAAAGAGGGGGCATCCGAAACTTTTCTGGGCAACTTGTTCCAGAGTTTCAATACCCTTTTCCAATTTACATCCATTATTTCTAGTCCTTCTGTCACATATCCTATTAAAAAGTCCTACTCCTCCCTTTCTGTAGGCCCAGAGAGCCTTCACAGAATAAGACTTGCCAGCAAGAACTTGGTCCATGCTGATGTTTCCTCCAAAACTAGCACAAAAGGAAGTCTGGTACAATGTTTATGTTAATGAATTATATGTCACTCCTTCATCCATCAGCCTAGCCAGATTGCACATTCAGAGCTAGGGAGCTCTGCCATCATGTCACAAATCCCAAATACTACAGACAAAAGCTTGGCAAGACAGAAAAATTAGATTCAAAATCCTCCAGAATCTGGTGAAAGTAAAAATATGAGATGTGTACCTTATGACATGGGCTAATTCCCCCTTGTCTCAGAGCACCTTGCTTTCACATTCTTCCTCCTAGTCTTGCCAAAAAGTCCCAAGACAAGCACTTGCAGCTACATTAGCCTCATGTAGTTTTTGTTGTTGTTTTGTTTTGATACTACATGCTAGCATGTAAGTCTCAGCTATTTCCACATGCTACTCCAGCCCTGGACCTCCCAACTGCATGTTTTCCATACCACTCATATCATATTCCTTCTCCCACTCCCTTCCTTCCAAGAAAAGGCTACTAAGGTTATACAATGGATCCTGTGAGCACCCAGGAGGGATGGCAGTGCACAGTCAGACCAGGTGGACCATTTCCTGAAGTGCCTCCTAAGGTTCCTGAACACACTTCCTTAGATCCAGCCTCATGCATGAAAACAGGGCAGATGTGTCTGGAGGAAAGCAAAGCCTGCTTCTCTTGTTGCAATTAATGCTGCTTTACAGTGTCTTAAAATCATCCATGAGGGCAGCAAAAGACTTTCCTATTATAGGAAAACCTATAGCAAACTCTGCTGCCACCTCACTGATCCTCTTTCCTACAGGATATTGGGAACAGGGGGCATTACTGAAATGGTATGGGAGCCAAAATACTTCCACTACAAAGTTCCAGCTTGAAGCAGGCCATGCACTAACTTATAGGGGAGAAGTTTTAGTCTTGATGTCAACTATCAAGTCATTTCTCCAAGATCCAGCTTTTTCCCTAACTTAATTTGTAGTTCATCAGCATTTAAAAAGAACAACTTCTACTCCAAGAGGTTCACGTGGGGATGCAAAATTTCCTTAAAGTTTCAGACAGCCATCTAGTCTATAAAGGATGTTGTTTCAGGAGAACAAAAAAAAAAAAAAACAACTCGTGTAAGACTTTGTAAGACTTGAATAATTAATAATTAGTGACTATAAAGTTTGAGGATTAGAGGAGGATAAATAAACAATGAATCACTCCTCCCATACTCACAGATCTCTGCAAACAATGCATCTTTGTCATACTTTATCATCAAATTATATACGTATTTCCACTCTTACTACCCCCCCGGGCATCAAGGTCACCAATTCTTCAGCTTTAAACCCCAATTTGAGCACCAACTTCTAAATACTTGTATCAGCAACAGGCTAATGCCTGGCACCATAGAGTAGGTGCATAGAATGAGATGGCACCATAACCTGATCAGCTCTAACCTTTCTGCCAAGTCTTTTATGTCACAGTTAATGAGGAAGACTCGTTATAGCCATTGGCAAAGAAGAGTATTTTGATGAATCAAATTCAACAAAGACAACACTGAATTTCAGTCTTAGGTAAGATATCCCTGCCTTCAGCTAAGGTTTGCACAACACCATTCAATCTCTCTCTCTCCTATGGCCTGGGTAAAAATAATTAATGATTAAAGTAGAAACTTCNCTCCTACGGCCTGGGTAAAAATAATTAAAGAAATGGGCACCATTCCTACAATCTTGAGTGGAATTTTAGTCTCCTTATCCCTGAGCTGAGTGTAAAAATAAATCTGCTGTGCCAGTTTTCAGTGCTGCATCAGCCACTAAGAAAAAAAAAAAGTTCCTATTAATGATTAAAGTAGAAACTTCACAGCTCCTCTCCCACACAGGTCTTTGCAGACGTTTTTGGCATAACACTGGAAAGAAAATAATTGCATAACTGCAGATGGTTTCTTTTTTTTTTTTTGGTCCTTTAGACTGAGAACTATGTTTTCACATTTGGATTGGAAAAAAGTTCAAACAGAGCTTCACTGAGTCAACACACAACATGCTCCTGCTTGTATGGGAGAAATAAGGATGCAAAAAAACTACACAGCGAGCTTGCAGGAGTAATGAATGTCTGCTTGTAGAATCTGCCAGGAGGTGGATGGTGGGTAAGAGCTCAGCTTTAAGCTACCTTGTAGGTCAGTTGTGTCACTTTGATCATACAATCATAGAACAGTTTGGGTTGGAAGGGACCTTAAAGATCATTGAATCCTGCTCTGCCAAAGGTAACACCCTGAGCTGCAGCTCTGATGGTACAGCAGCACTTGACACAGACAAAACTTGTAAAGCTGCTCATTGTTTTGACAAAGCTAAATAAAAATAAAGATTAGTTTGGCAGGGCAGCCATGTCTCTATCAGACAGCTCAGATGGGATTGCTGTGCTGCTCAGGAATTGCACCCATTTGTATGCAGACAGACACAGCTCTCCTGGCAGTCATCCTCAGTACAGAGCTGGCCTCAAAGGAGATGAGGACAGCTGATAGGAGGATTTAGCTCATGCTGGACAGCTTTCAACTATCAAGTGATTTTACAGGGTGAAATCCAAAGTGTTTTGTCTATTCTGCTGAAGGTGCCTGAAGAGCACTGAAGATCACAGGAAGGAGTTGCAGAACACAGTTCACCTTCAATATTAGCTAAAACTCCCTCCCTGCCCTAAATACATGCCCATATCTCGCTGTCTGTAGGGTGTTGCCTCTGGCCTGTGCTGTTCCTTGGAACTTGCCCAAGGACTCCTAGGGGACTGCCAGCTGGCACAGATCAAAATCGTGCCAGGAAACATGCTAACAATGAAAACAGTATGGGGCACCTGCAGAAGACTGCTCAAAGCTATGAGGACGACCTGTTGGGTTTCCTGGTATAGACTTAGCCTTTCTACACACCATTATAATAAATGAATAAACTCTACACAGCCCTCAGTTTATCTTAGAGCTCTACAGGAAGTGTAACCCAGCTCGTTTTGCAGTTGCCTCTATGTATCAAGTAGCTCTTTGGCTATGAGCACTGCACTGGAATTCTAATTTCACATAATAAGTGACCTATTTTGAATTATTCTTCTGTTCCTGTACAGACACAGAGATAAAATACATGAAAACAGTAGTGAGTGACATGCCTATCATTTATTATAATTAATTTACTTTACAGACAACCTCTGTTTTATGACTAGAAGAAATGCAACTTATCATCTTTGCTTTTACTGCAAATGTTTCTCAAAATGCACCTGAAGTTATTTATTCCTTTAATGGAGTTAATGAAATATTAAATAATTATACACCCTTCAGAAAATAGCACTTTCTTGGGATAAACAATTATCACACCTCAAAAGGTCTCTTCTGTAGAGGGACAAAGACTTAGCAGGCAACAAGAGAGACAGGTGGAGTGAGGATTGGCACAGAATTACATTGTCTGAGGGAACATAGGAAATAATAAGAATTACACACAATTCTCCATGCTCACTGCATTTAGTTCTGAGCCTCTTGTGCAACAATGCCACCAAACTATACCAACTACATACAGCAGGACTGAAACATCAGCACCTGGACCCCTATCACAGTAAGCTCTCATTGCCTGAGTATTAAAGCTCCTCTCCTCTGAGCCAAAAGATTACCCTATGACTTCAAAGTTCAGGCTGAGCATGTAGGGTCCATCTCAGAAAGCATAAAAACACAAAACAGCTGAGACTGATTAGCTGGCTCTGCTTTGACTGAGAGGCTGAAGCTGACAGACAGAAAAGAGTCATATCAGACCAGTGAGTACCAGTAAAGTTTTAATTACCCAGCCTCCAAGGACAGGGATCTCACTGCATTTCTGAGAAACTACTTCAGTGCTGAACTGTCTTAAGTCCCAGTTGTCCAAGAGGCTTGCTATCTACCAAGATACATAATATGAACCAGCAAAGTTTCAAAATGACCTTTTTCCACAAAATTTTCCTGCTCCACTCCTGTAGTTAATTTCGTATTGTGTGCTCTGAGAGCCTAGAATTAATCCCTCCTTATATTTGCACAAATAATATTTGAATTATATCAGAGTACTTTGATCTTATCAGTTGGAAAGCTAGAAATAATTAGTACCAGGAAGCAGCTTAGACCTGTAGCATAGGTCTGTGAACATGATATATATGAAAGGTCTAAGAACAGAGCTAATATGGCAAGAGAGGAGAAGCAGAGGATAAAATCTGGACACTGAATTGCCCACAGAGCCAAATCAACCATAGCAGCATTCTGTTAAAGTCCACATACACCCCTAAGAAAAATGATTTTTTGCCTAATTGGGCCCCAAAACAACACAGCAAAAATGAGATCATATGCTTGTGCATTGATAACAGCTTTCCCAACACAAAGCAAAGAAACAGACCAAAAAAAAAAACCCAGCACATTATTTGCTTTCCTCATTCACTGCCAGAATCTGAAAGCCACAAATGGTCAGATTTCAGTTGTTCAACCACTTCAGATTTTGCAGTATCAGAGGCAACAAAGGCAGGGAAGATCAATATGTTTTAGCATATATATTCTTTTCCCATTATACAACTATAACTAGCAGAAGCTTCTAGGATTTCAAGGCATAAACAAGTGTAACTGGTAGATAGCACTCAAAGGATATTTAGAAAACCTTTTGCTATACTGTTTTTCAACAATTCCTGATTTTTTTAAGTAAACACAGAATAGCATACAAGCCTTCTCAGTACATCCTACCTTGTCTCCATTTTCCTAGTTGGCCTTTAGCATCATTCCTGCTTAATTAACTGGAGGACTTGAATGTGAAGAAAGAAAACAGCCTACATAATCTCTTCTAAGAACTACAATGGCTTCTCCCCAGTCGGCCAAGAAGAGAAGCCTGATTTTTACACATCTTTTGCAGTTTGTATAGTCATTTACACATTTGTAGAGCATTACCAGTTGATGAGGCAGCATTTTGCACTCACTTGAAGCAAGTGTGAAGGGCTATGTGAGGTAAAAGACAATGGGGGAGGAGGCAGCTTAGGTGTTTAAAATGCTCAATTTCTTATACAACTGCAATTCAGGTGTTCCTCCTACATCAGCTAAGAAGTTTTAATGTTTAAACACAGAATACAAACATCTGCAACACAGAAAATATTTAAGTACAAGCCATCTGAGAAATCCTTATTTAAAAGTATATTAAGACGTGTTACATTTCTTATTTCTAGTAGCACATTGCTCGTTTATTCAGTTCATCTGAGAATGGACCTTGGACATTAAATTAAAAGAACACTAACTCAGAAAAAAAAAAAAAACAACCAAAAAAATCAACCACCAAATACTTTTCTTCTGTGTTAGCAAACTGAATCAATTCATAAAGGGATGAGAGGGAAAAACAGATGAGGTTCATGGGACTGAAAGCCTGAGCATCAGGCCAAAGAACAGCCAAGAGGGAAAACAGCAAAAGTGAGTCACCAGATCTGCTCTCATCAGAGCACCCCTAAGTACAGTAGAAGATGAAGAAACAGAAAGTAGAGCAGAAGTGATGAAGTTATGAAGAGCCAGAAAGTAGAGAAGAAATGATGAAGTTATCACAGCAGGCAATTGCCTTGATAAAAGAGAGGTATTGTCCCAATTTCCAACATGGTGCTCATTTATTTATTCCTAACTCCTGCCCAGGGGCGAAGGGCTTTCAGTGCCAGTTCTGAGTATTTTCATATCTCAGTTGATGCACAGAACATCTCAAGATCTGAAGGTCTTGAGCACACATATACAGAGATCTGTGTATAAACTTGGCTGCCAAACATGTGGGGATCTCTTTTAATATAAACTACAGCATTTTTTAATATGAAAGCATTAAAAATATCTTTACTGCTCACAGTCTAAACTGAGTTTTAGGATTTTGATTTGTCCAAATTGCTGTGGTCGACGAGTGCTACAGCAGTTTTACCCTCTAAAGCTGGTGTTTCATCTACAGTGGCCTGCCCCAGTCCTCCAGAGGACAGAGACAGAGGACAGGGTGCTACTTTTGTACCCTGTGTTCATTTAAGTGTATTTGAAACCATACACCAGATCTTATGGAGCAGTAATTCTCCAATGATGTCCCTTGCCTACCCTGTGAACCTCATTATCTATTGCTTTTCAGCCCAGGGGCCCATTTATTCCTGCTAAGGATGAAATGAAAAGCTAAACAAAATATGAATAGCATCAATATATTTGCATATATTATACCTGGTTAGCATACAAACAAAAAAATGCACTAGGAACAAGACCATGGTCAAGCCAAGTTGCTGAATTTAGGATTTGGTCTTTTAATTTTTATAGGCTCTAGACTTCAGATCCTGTCAAAGCCATAATAATCATAAGGCTCTGTTTTCACATGAAGACAGTAGGATCAGATCCTGCTTCTGACCAGCATCATTACAAAGCACATGAGAAGTAGGGAGAAATTTTCTTCAGGAAAGAGTGAAAATTATCCATGGCAATGTACCAAAGCCCATGGATCTTCTCTGGAAGAAGAAGATCCAGCTGAAGCTGGTCTACAGACATTTATTTTGAACTACTATTTTTAGTGTTTTATCACTTGTCCACAAAAAAACACATAGACTGAAACCTGATGCTCCAATGCCTGATACAGGAGCATGAAGGTTTGAATCAAAATCCTTCACAATAAAAAATAGGAAAAGAGAAATATGTGGCATTTAATTTTAAGTTAAACATGCACAAAGGAAAACAAACAGGATTTCCAGTATGAATTGCTTTCCCTCCCATATGCTCGTGTAACTTAAGCAAGCTTTTATTTAAAACATGATGTTTTCCAGACCCTTAAGACCTTTGCCTGAATTAGGCATTTCTGGGATTCCTGATTTAAAATTTAAATGACTGAGTAGCAAAATACAGCAGCAAATGCAGCAGAATGAGAATGCAAGCCCTGTGCTTTGGTAACTTTTTATTTATAGCACGTTTTATGACATGTATCAATATTAAAATCTCTCCACAAGGTTTAAATAACGACTGAAATAACATTGCAGGTAAGATTACTTCCCCACTGAGGTATTCTGTTGGTTTTGGCCTAGAAGAGGCTATGGCACATCACAAGACCAATGCCTCATTTTATCTGTAAACAGCCAGAGTCTTTCTTTCTTTGGGTCACAATTCAGTGAAGTATTTAAGTGTGTGACTAACCTCAACATGACTATTTCCTTGCTTTATGTTAAACAAGAGCTCAAACATTTTGCTGGAGCTGAGCCATGCCCAGCTTTACACAGAGCTCCTTCTTTAATTGACTGTCTGATCCACTGTATGGGGGGAATACTGGGCATCCTGGGAAATTCTTAAGGACATGAACAGATCTTAGCAAAAAAATGTTAGAGAAATTATGAAGACCATAGCCATTAAAATATCTTGTTTNGCACGAACAGATCTTAGCAAAAAAATATTAGAGAAATTATGAAGACTAAGTTGCTGCCTCCTTAAGTGAGGAAAATAGCATCTAGCCCTAATCATAGCCATTAAAATATCTTGTTTTAATAGCATACCACTGCCTTTAAATTTGAGTTTCCTAGCTTTGGTGGGAGTGTGACACAAATTTAGCTCTACTTAAACAGAGAGTCGTCTTTTTTTTTTTTTCCTTTTCTCCCCCCTCCATCCTTTCCTCTTAATTCATTTAACATGTACTCCCTTTGGTTTCATTATGGAGCAAATTTCGAGCGAGTATAAATCCTGGGAGTTTTACTGCCTAATTAAAAACATGTTCCTGTTGCACACACTGATGGGAAACTCATGTCTCAAAGGGTTAATTAACAGTCTTTACACATTCTGTATTTAGCTCGGGGTACAAAGCCAAAAACATAAATAACCTCTTCGACGGAAACAGGAGGTGCAGATGGTTTTTAAATTTGGTTCTCAGAGCATTTTACCCTGGCCAGAAATATGTCCTGCAGAAAAACGAAACAATGACTCAGTAACCATACTTAATGCACAGTTAAAGTGCTCTCCCCCTTTTGCAACTTCATATCTTTTCAGGCTTAGAATAATTTTAAAGTTGCAGCAGTCAGATGTCTGCAAGCAAGAAGCCTTGAGACAGAAGATCTTGTAACTCTGAGAGACAAATGAGAGACCATGAGGCTATACTTCTATGTAGATAACAGATAATCATCTGACAAAAGCAAAACTAAACACGTGGGTGACAACAGAAATTAGCACACTGATTTACCACCCCTTCATTTACAAAGCAAACACCCTATAAAATAGCACTAACTTGGCATTAACCTTAAATGAGACAGAATTATTAGCTGAGGATACCAGCTTAAAAAAAAAATAGAGAGAGAGGATCCTTCTGAGCAACAAAAGCTTAAAAAAAATTCAATTACAAAAGCATAACGTGGAACGTCAAGTCACAGGAGCCCTGCTAGTCCCCCATCACTGGTTTTCACTTATATAAATATTCTATTGAAGCCAAATGGCAAGGGGACCTGGTAAAAGGCAACTTTAATTGAGACAGCTGAATGAGACCATTGACTGAGGAGCTGTTAATTGGGTAAAAGTGTTTGCAGGTTTGAACTCACAGACCATGTGCTTTGGGACAGTGGAAGTGGAGGAAGCACTAGATGAATACAGCAGACAGACATCATTNTAACGTGGAACATCAAGTCACAGGAGCCCTGCTAGTCCCCCATCACTGGTTTTCACTTATATAAATATTCTATTGAAGCCAAATGGCAAGGGGACCTGGTAAAAGGCAACATTAATTGAGACAGCTGAATGAGACCATTGACTGAGGAGCTGTTAATTGGGTAAAAGTGTTTGCAGGTTTGAACTCACAGACCATGTGCTTTGGGACAGTGGAAGTGGAGGAAGCACTAGATGAATACAGCAGACAGACATCATTTCAGTCCTTGCTGTGATTAGTTACTCTGTTCCAACAATGAAGTGGCCTTGGACGTATCATGACATTTGTGCCTCACTCTGACATCTCTTAATGTGACTTAAACTTTAACTAACCTCTAAAAGTGCCATTAAAGCCAGTTAATTTTTAACAGGCTTTTTGTAAGAGACCCATTTTGTCTAAGTGTACAGATTTGTGAAAAGCCAATTACACGTGTTCTTGGAGTAAAAACTGCAATTCAGACTTGCACTGGCCTTGGACAGAAAATATTAGTATTCCTACAAATCACCTACAGCTAAACTAATACTCCACTTGAGAAACAGAGCCTGTCTTCCTATGTTAAAGCATCTGCCTCAAAAGAGGGCTCCAGCCTGTGGTTTTAGAGCAGACATAAGCAATTCTTTATAGCCTTGAACTAAAATTGAAGAGCTCAGGGTTTTTTTTATGGGCTGACTATAAGCTGATGTAGTCCTGCTAAGGGTTCCTTGCTCAATATGCTTATGGTTTTGGAAGCATTCATGTGTCCATCTGCAGCTTTTAACTACTAAAAGAGACACCTTCAGGTAAATTGAATTTTGTCACCTTGGAAATGGCAGTTGAACTTCCTCTGGGACACCTCTTGACCCTAACATAGAAGTGGGAGGAGAAAAAGGAGGACAAGTAAGTAAGATCAAGTAAGACAGGATCTGTGTAGCTGTAGCTCCTTTAGATCCTCTCAGGAACATGTTTTTGTATTTACAAACACTCTTCTGCCTCTAAATCAGATATCATCAAATGTTTTGTCTAGCTAGAAAACATGCCAATCATCTGGAATATGGCAATTCTATGGCCATTACTTCATCTAATGTGATGGAAGGGTTATTAAGCACTTCCAGTTTTGAATCATAGAAAGGTCTTGATTGGAAGGGACCGTTCAGATCATCTGGTACAACCATCCATGTAACTCTTTGACTTTATGAAGGAACAGAATTTGCTAAGACTTCAGATCACCCAGTGACACCTTGCAAACCAGCTCACCTAAGGAAGCCCAGACTTGCCAAATGGGGTGCAACTTGTGCCAAGGACTGCATGTTCCAGCATTAAAGACACATCTGTCAAGGGTGGGGAGGAGGAAGGGGGGTGGACACTTCTCTCTATGCAGAACACAGCCTCTTCTTCATGCAGAAGCTGAAAAAACCATGGCATTGTCACCTAGCAGGAGTCAGTGGAGCATTTTCCTACTTTTTCCAAGAGCAGAAAAGCATGGAGGGGGTAATATTAGAGTCCTGAATGTCAGAACTAAGGTCCAGGCCACAGTTTGTTTCTAAAAGGTGAAGCAGGTGGCCAGATGAATAAGATTCTGGGCACCAGTGCCTTTCATGTGGTGACAGGCATCATCTCTGCCCATTCTGTTGCTACCTGATATTGTCCTCCTTTTTCCTCCTCCCACTTCTGGGTTGGGGTCGGGGCTGTCCCAGAAGAAGCTCTGCTGCCATTCCCAAGGTGATAAAATTGTCCCACTGGCAGGAAATAGTGATTCAATGCTCAAGCAACAATGCAGCAAATCATGCAAGAATTTGTAGGAGAAGGGGATTTTATTTTAAAGTAAAACTGGTATCAGTCACATCTTCACATACCCCCATCCCTGCCCACAGGCTGTCTTTGTTGCACATGGGTGGTTTTCCCAGCATGCTGGTACCCAAATGCTCATATCCAGGTGCCTGTCCAGACTTCTATGCAGTCACACAGAGGACCTGTCAACTATCAACTCCCCCTCATGTCTCCTCTTCTTCCTCAGCTGGAGACCCTGTGTTAGCTTTGGTTGTGCCTTTTTGCATCCTTTAGGGGATGACAGTGATTAATCTCTTCATCCTGTTCCACCTCTGTGAATCATTAGGATTTCTTCACCCTGTCTTCCAGCCTGGGTGACTTGAAAAGCTGAGCACACGTGCATGCTAGGATCCTGATGACCTGCTAATGCAGCTGCCAACTCCACATGCCATTCTCATAACCCTTCTCTAACTGTTTACTCATTCTGATGTTTCTGTGACCAGGCTTATCCATTTGCTCTCCTACAAGACTAATTTTAACATTCTCCATACCCCCACCACAAGCTTTGCTGGGTGAGTTGTAAAGCAGCACCTGGAACTCTTGGTGTTCCAGCCTCTGTGTAACCAAGTTCCCTGACTCAACAGTACTGAGCCTTTTTGGTCATGTTAAAAAAAAAAAAGGGGGGACAAGACCCTGCCAGATATTATGAAAAACAGACATCCAACAAAGATGCAGTCACAGTAAATTCTGTCCCCTCTCTGGAGGTGTTTAAGACCAGTCTGGATGAGGCACTGAGCAACCTGATCTAGCAGGAGGTGTCCCTGTCCATGGAGGGGTGTTGGAACTTGATGATCTTTAAGGTCCCTTCCAACCCAAACCATTCTGCGATTCTAAATTATATCAGCTGATATAATTCCATTGCAAATGGAAAGCAAATTTGTTGCACTGGATAGAACAGGTCCACAGACACAAAATGTGAATGTAGCCAGACCAGAAGAGATTAGAAGCAATGAAAATGGGAAGGAAAAAAGCAAGCATGATACAGAGGGAGAGTTCTTTTTTTCTCAGGTTAGCTCCTGAGGAACATGAAAGAGGAGAAGAAAGAGAGAGAAAGAGAGAGAGAGAGAGAGAGAGAGAGAGAGAGAGAGAGAGAGAGAGAGAGAGAGAGAGAGAGAGAGAGAGAGAGAGAGAGAGAGAGAGAGAGAGAGAGAGAGAGAGAGAGAGAGAGAGAGAGAGAGAGAGAGAGAGAGAGAGAGAGAGAGAGAGAGAGAGAGAGAGAGAGAGAGAGAGAGAGAGAGAGAGAGAGAGAGAGAGAGAGAGAGAGAGAGAGAGAGAGAGAGAGAGAGAGAGAGAGAGAGAGAGAGAGAGAGAGAGAGAGAGAGAGAGAGAGAGAGAGAGAGAGAGAGAGAGAGAGAGAGAGAGAGAGAGAGAGAGAGAGAGAGAGAGAGAGAGAGAGAGAGAGAGAGAGAGAGAGAGAGAGAGAGAGAGAGAGAGAAAGAGAGAAAGAAAGAGAGAAAGAGAGAAAGAGAGGTGTTAGGAAAAGAATAAAGAGTGAAGGTAAGTCCCTTTCAAGCAGAAATACCAGGGAGCACTCTAGAGGGAAGCTGAACTTTGCACTACAGGGAGCGTAAGTTTGAAACAGAAAAAGGCGTAGAAACAATGTTTGTGGCCAAGAGAAATACAAGTAACTGCTTATCTTGCATATGGCACTATCTCATACAATTGTTCTTGGTCAGAATGCCACAATAATTGAGACAGAATCACAAGCCCAAAGAGGTTTCCAGACTGAGGACTGCTGGAGGGATTTATGCAGACAGCCACTCACATACACCTATAGTAACACAGCCATTATTCATATTCTTGCCTGCCTGTAAATACCTCAGGGCTCCATGTGGGACCTCAATGCACACCTGAATTTTAAAATAAGTGGTTCTCTGAACAGTTACAGCCTTCAGCACCAGTCAAAGTCCTCTACTGCAATGTATAGACCAATAACCACATATTCACTGGGTCCAATAGTTAATATCTATACAAATAGAAGACATACAGCAGGTCAAGTGCAATAGTTGTGGAGAAAAAGAAAAAAAAATCAAGCATGTCCAGAAAATATGAAGGCAAGATAATATAAGCACAAAGATAAAGAATTGCAAGTATAGAGAGAGAATAAGAGTTCCATCCCTTATCCTTCTGACACTTACACTGTATTCCAAAACTCTGTGATGCCATCTCTCATGTGTCTTGCTCTGTTCCCCCCTTATTTCCTCACCCCCCCTTCCCAACCACCACTTGAGTCAAGTAACTGCTTTCCATTCCCCTCACCTAGTTAGTTTTGGGAGACTTCAGGTTTTCCCAGCTTGTTTAGCTCTCTTGAACCCATCCAACAATAATATAAGCACATTTATGTAGGCTAACATAGACATTTCATACGCTAATAAGTGAATCATGAAAATTACAGCTAATTTTGCAGCACTGCTGGGGGCAGGAAGAGGGGAATTACAAAATTACTAGCAAAACATGGCTAGAAAACTGACAATTTTTGACATCTCACTTTCTACAAAGAATGCATGGGAATGCATTGACTTTTTTTCTTTAAGTATCCACTCTGGATTGCTGACCTTTCTCCCACTAGCTTCATTTCTTTTAATCTCCTTTTATTTACCACTTTGCTTAACTGATCCTTCTAAGATCATTTGACAGCCTGAATGATGACATAAAAATCATAATAAAACCAATCTCCATCCCCACCTGTACTGAATACACTGATGGAAAGTTATGCAAATTGATTTTTTTAAATCACCTAGATGGAAGAATAAAAGCAAAACTCCAAGGGAAAAGAGGATGTCCACTTTGTTACATACATATGTGAGGATGAAAGGGGAAGAAAATACCGGGTGTTAAAATCACAGACTGCTCCAAGTCAGTTGAATCCTTCACTTATTCTCTCCTTTTTATGTAAGGAAAATTATTAGTAGCCTTTTCCAAGAAGTGGCTTTTTTGTACCTAGAAATCATAGACCAAATCCTGCTTATATCCATCTCCCAGTATTTCCATTTCAAGGCACAAATAATAAGAGAATATATTCCTAGAATGATGGGAAATGATCTCATAGTACAGGGTGCTGTGCCACAACTTCAGCTCAGCTCAACAATGTCCAACAAGCTTTACAAATTAAGTTCTGTTGTACCAGGAATTTTAATTCTCTCTTTTCCTTGACATGTTTGATTTCAGTTTAGACTTCAAACAAGCTGATTTCCTGAAGAAAAATAACCTGTGAGCAAGCTTTAGATCTTCTGAATCAGCAGCTCCAGTTCATGGATTGGAACAGCATCCACAGTCTGTCTCTGTTGAGCAAATGAGTTAGAGCCAGACAATCTAAGGCTGGTCCAAAGACCAATGAAATAAAAGGAAAAAATCCCTTCCATTTCAATTAGCCTTGAATCCAGCCCTCAGGCACTGAGTCTAACCCAAGTCCAACCCCATCTCACACTCTGCTCTGTCTAACCACAAACTGTCTCAGCTCCAGGTGATGAAGGAGGTACTGAGCTATTTCCCCATGCACAAACATTGCAAAACACAGTGTTTGTGCATGGCCTCTGTTCCCTGCTGAATTTCACCTCTATATTTATATCAGGATCAAAACCTGAACTCAATACTGCCATAAGGAAATGATTTTTTTTTTGTTGTTTTCTCAAGCATCTGAATCTTTTAAGATTTTTCAAACCGGGTTGAAAAGTGAATAAATAACATCTGCAAAGTGATGGAAATATCACTTAAGTAAGCTTTGGGTTCAGAGTCTTGGAAATGGGTGCAAAGGAAAATAAGATTTTGTATCTTTACCTTAAAAAACAAAAATAAATGGAAAAAATCAAGTTCAAAATGGATTGTTTTTGATTTCTTGGCTGGCCAATGGAAAAACAAACAAAAACCAGCTAGTCAATCACATGTTATGGACTCATTCAGAGCTGAGTGTGTGTGCCAAGAACATTTTCTACTATACAATTCTCTTACTATGTATAACTGTATATTTCATTTTGCCTAGAAATAACCTCACAGCAACATACTGTAGAAAAACAATGGCCAAGAAAATTAACTACCCACAAATCAGTACTGCTGCCTGGGCTTGCAAGCCAGCACTTCTGATGACTGGGAAATCCAAGTCTATTTTTTACTGTCATATTTGTCCCCCAACCATTGCTTCATCAGCATGATAAACATTATAATTTGTGGCTCCAAAAAAAAAAAAACCAACAACCTAATAAAAAAGAAAACCTACCCAGGCAAAATCATATTTATGCAACCCTACAAGCATCTAGAGTGGAACATGTGTATCCATAAATTTAAACAGGACAGTAATAAACAAACATATGAGTTGCCTTCAGTGTTTTTTGTGATGTTATCTTTTGGTATTTGGTGCAACTAGAGGATACAGGAATCAAAGCTCTTTGCTTTGTAAACTCCCACTCATTGCTGTGAGCAATTTTGTTGTCTGTATTTATTTTTTTCTATTAAAAAAATAGACTCTGTGAAGCAATCTGTACTGGATTTCACTACTATACTATGCGTGGTGTTTACTCCAGGTTTTCCCAGTCAAGAATGGCAGGAAAAACCTGTAATACTGATCATAAGGTTATATGCTTCATCAGCTTAAACCACCATCAAAAATACACTCAGTGACCAAAGCAGCCAGAACAAGGAAACAGAACTGATGAATGGATGGAGTACCCCATAGAAACAGCTACACAGAACCCAGTCTGCTACTAGGATGATGAAACCACATCAAAAAAAGGACAAAGAAGACCCTGGAACGTTTACCTGCCTGCTGTTACTGGGAGCAGCCAGTTTTCAACTGTAATTTGGGTTTGTATGATATCTGGATTCTTCACAGAGACATCATCATCCTTCTCCTATGAGACAGTTTCTTACTGGATCAATCCTGTGCTGGCCACGTGCAGGTTTCACTGCCCTGGCTTAGCTTTCTAATAGGAAGGAATTTGGCAACAGCAGTTTTGGAATTTTTTTTACTCTGAACAATTGAACAGAGAGGGTCAAACAACCTTTAGTGAATCCCCTTGACAGGCAGAGTTCAACTAAGGCATCAGCTCTGCATGTCTGCCTCTTCCTTTCTGCTACTTGGGGACAACAGAAAGGTGGGAACAAAATGAATATTCCTTTTCCTTACTGCTCTCCTAAAATAAACTGTAGTATCCTAAACTGACAACAAAAGAAAGTCAGAGGTATGACCACTGAAAGGGCAGAGACATGCTTTTACATCTTTCTGATGTACTTCTTATAACATTTTCCTCAAAGTGGTGGAAAAACTCTTGAATGTATTATTCCTCATTTCCAAATTAGGATGGTTAAATACATGAATAAGAAAAGGAGCAGAGAAAGTCACAGAAAATCAACAAAATGCATTAGTTGTCCATAAGACAATAAGGAAAATTACTCCTCACGGGTCCTGAAATCTCCAATGCTTTAGTCTGAAGTAAGGATGGATTTTGGAAGTTCAACTTTCCTTTGGTAGAGCTGGTCAACTATAAAGCATATCTGAAACAGTACTAACACCTCACCTTGGCAGGGTAAAACCGTGCTGAGGTAACAGCTCGCTGTCACCACTTCTTAGCAAAAAATTAACAGCTGTCCTGTAGGACACTGGGCAGCAGCACACAGGTCTGTCTGTGAGATCAATGGTCTGATTCTGTAGGTTTCTTGTATGCAACCAACTCCCTGAGGTGAAAAAAAATTTAATTATGACACCTAAAATCAGAGCCCCTGCCAGCTGTGGCATTTTTAGTAGAGTCTAAATGCTTCTGTCCAGAGGAGAGTCATGAAGATTCTCCTAAGCTCTCCTGAAATAAACTGTAGCATCCTAAACTAAATCCTAAAGGAAAATCAGAGGAATGACCACTGAATGGGCAGAGACATGTTTTTCCATCTTTCTGATATACTTCTGGTAACATTTCACTCTAAGTGGTGGAAAACACCTTAAATCTATTATTCCTCATTTCCACATTAGGATGGTTAAATATAAGAACAAGAAAAGAAGCAGAGAAAGTCAGAGAAAACTAACAAAATGCATCAGATGTCCATCACAGAATAAGGAAAATGACACCTCCCAGATCCTGAAATCTCCAATGCTTTGGTCTGAGGTAAGCATGGCTTTTGGAAGTTCAGCTTTCCTTTGGAACCCCCTGGACTTTATAGTGACTTATCAATACCTGAAGAGGACCTACAGAAAGGCTGGGGCAGGACTATATAACAGGGTCCAGGATGGCAGGACTAGGAGTAATGGATGCATATTGGAAGAGGGGAGATATAGGCTGGAAAGAAGAAAGAAGTTCCTTAGGGTTAGTGTGGTGAGACACTGGAACAGGTTGCCCAGAGAGGTTGTGGATCCTCAATCCCTTGAAGTGTTTAAGGCCAGGTTTGAGGTTCGATGAGGCATTGAGTAACATGGTCTAGTAGGAGGTGCCTCTGCCCCCTGGCAGGGGGTTGGAACTAGAGGATCTTCAAGATCCCTTTGAACCCAAATCATTCTATGATTCTATTTAACCACAGCAGACAACCCCTTACTTGACAATTCAGCATTAAGACCCTGTAAAAAGAGAACAATGGTGTTGGATTCAAGGGCAAAGCGGATAATTTGGATAACTGAGTGGCAATTTGAAGATCTTTCTCATTTCTGAGGGGGACTGAGCACTGGCAGGAAGCCCAACAGGATATGATGTGTGGCTGTAGAGGTGCTGGCTGTCTCAGGGCAATCAGAGCATGGGAACATGTGTGGGATTCTGCTGTGAGCTCTGTTAAAGCTGTTATTCCCTTCCCATGGACAGGTCTTTTTTCTGTGCCTTATTTCCTCCTTCTTGCTCCCTTGGCAGCAGCAGTGTATGACAATGGTCAAGAATCACTTGAGAAGTGCTGTCTTTCAACACAGAGCAAGAAACACTGCTGGTATGAGGAAAACAGCTCTTCTCCTGGAGGTGGTCTGTTTCTCAGCCTAATATTCACTAAGAGGAGCCTTTCCCTTGATCACTCCCTACTCTAATTCCCACCTGACTGACCACCCAAAGTTGTTTTAAAAATTAAAGTGCTGGTGTCTTCTCAGGAGGTGGTCAGCTGTATTTCCAAATGCAGCTGGTTTTCACTCAGCATCTAATGAAAAAAAAATCTGTTATTTCTGCAAGTTGCTAGCACCAAAATAGCCCCAAAAAGTACTAATGGTCTCCTATGTCAGACTTAAATTCTTCATTAAATATAAAACTGCTCATAACATACAGTATTTCTTTTAAAGGTGAGCAAAACTGTGATGCACTGAGTTATTTTGTGACACTGAGAAGTAAAAATAATACAAAAATAAAAAGACCATGAGTTTCTAACACTTTTCTCTCAGTACATGACACATGAAAAGTGATGGAGCTGCCAAGTCAAACACTCAGAAAGTCAGAAATTACAATATACTTTGGATCCCTTGTGAATTTAAAATACGATGACCACACATTCAATGATAGAGTTATGGGGTTTTCTTTGAGTGAGTTCTTCTCTCATTTTCTGAATAGAAACTAAAAGTGCTCACAAAAACTTATTCTTCAGTGCATGAAGAATTCAAAAGCTGTTCTCAAGCTTTATTAATTTCCTCACCAAGCTTTATGTCATATTCAATACAATAGTGCCAGAGTGTTTCATTCTTATTGATTGTCTCCACAATAAAATTTCCATTTTGCAGCAGACATAATGGTAACAAGTTCACTTCTTCAGTTGTAACACCTGGGATTTAAGTTTTCACAATACTCATAGGTCCAAAGCACGGATCCAGTGGCTGTTTGATTCAAAGAACAGATCCTGTTTGATTTAAATGATCTGCTTATCATAGAATCAGAAGGTTGGAAGGAACCATCATAGACCATCTAGTCCAAACCCCTGAATTGAGCAGGGACATCCTGCACTAGATCAGGTTGCTCAGAGCCTCAGCAAGCCTGGCCTTGAATGTCTCCAGGGATGGAGCCTCCACCATCTCACTGGGCAACCTGAGTCAGTGTGTCACCACCCTGATGGTGAAGAACTTCTTCCTAATGTCTCATCTAAATCATTGCCCCTCATCCTATAGCTACATGCCCTGCTTAGTGACATCTCTTAGGAATTCTGTGAGAGAGATGGACAGAGACCAGAGCTATCTCTGCCTCACTTGATGCAGATGATAATGCAACCTTTGAATCTTCATTCAGAGGCATGAGCCTTCCTGACTACACATCTTAGGCACATCCTGAGAGCAAACATACCTTGTATTCTGAAGAATGCAAAGGACTTGTGGCTCAGAAGCAATCTATATGTTTAAAATGCAAACACATGTCCCAAACTGAATTTGTACTTCTAGTGTCAAACTTCACTTTCATAATCACTTGTCTCAAATTACTTTCCTTAATAATGTTCTTTTAATGTAGACTTGAATACATAATACATATGTATAATGTCTTTAGTGGTAAGTCCTGCTGAATCTCTCAGTCTCACTATTATACTAAGTTTTGAAAGCATATAATCATGCTGAAACTGGAGTAAAATGCAGTATGGAATAAAAATGAGACAGACAAAACTACATGCACTAAGGATCAAATTAATGTCTATAAGAGTCCATTCTAAGCACAAACACAGTATAAATCGTGGAATCATAGAATCACAGAATGGTTTGAGTTGGAAGGGATCTTAAAGATCATCTAGTTCCAAACCCCCTGCCTATAACCCAGTGTAGTGGGAGGTGTCTCTGGCTATGGCAGGGAAGTTGGAACTAGATGATCATAGAATCATGGAATGCTTTGGTTTGGAAGGGACCTTAAAGATCATCTAGCTCAAACCCCCTTGCTATAGGCAGGGACATCTCACACTAGACCACGTTTCTCACTGCCTCATCCAGCCTGGCCTTAAACACCTCCAGGGATTGAGGGGGCATCCACAACCTCTCTGGGCAACCTGTTCCAGTGTCTCATCACCCTCACAGGAAAGAACTTCTTCCTTATATCCAGCCTAAATCTTCTGAACTACTTAATGTCCAAGTCCAGATCCAGAACTGAATGTTAGTATTTCTTCACTCTTTGTAATTGTTTTCCCAATTCTCTCCTTTTAATGCAAATTTAATACAAAATTTAATTGTTTTTTTATATTTGAAGAGCAGAATTGGACACTGTGGCATTCAGAGTCTGCCTACCTGTGCATAGCTGAAATTTCTTAGAAGGATATGTTAGCTAGTTCCCTTTTAGTCACCATAGAAATTAACAGCATACTAACACCAATCTTCAGAACCCAAGACTTTAAGAAAAGCCTATTTTTTTCCCATCAAACTAAAATAATTGCAAAGGCCACAGAATGGCTAAATATGTATTTTTCAAATTTCAATACTGCATCTGTCAAAATGTTGTGCTCCTTCCTCACCAGAATACAAAGCTAACTATCAAAAAATAAATAGACTCCATTTATGAACCAGGACCTCTAATATCAACAGGAATTTCTAGCAGCATACTAATACCAATCCTCAGAACCCAAGACTTTAAGAACAGCCTAGTTTTTTCCCATCAAACTAAAATAATTTAAAAGGCCACAGAATGGCTAAGTCTGTGCTTTTGTGACCTGAAAAAATGGACATGACATCTTCAAACCTAACCAATTTCCTCTCAGCTGAACCAAGAGGGGCTGGGCTGTTGGCCATGTAGTGATAACTGACCCACTTGGTCCAGCACTTTTGCAATTATTCTCTGGAAAAAAACCCAAGTATTTTCCAGGCAGGAGGGAAAATGATAAACAGGTAATCCTTAGGGCCTAATCCCAAGCCAGTGTTGAGAAAGAGTTAACAGGAGAAGTTGAAGTTTATTTTCTTCTCATGGCTCTACTAGCCCATGCCTTGCTCACGTGATATTAAAGCCAGCATTTTCCTATCTGAAACACCAAGGCATTAGAAGCATGTCTTGTACTGCTCTGAAATTTAAGACTCCCTCTTCACATTGCAATATTGCATCTGTCAAAATGTTGTACTCCTTCCTCACCAGAATCCAGAAAATAAACAGAGTCCATTTATGAATCAGGACCTCTGATATCAAGAGGAATTTCTAAACAGCTGTGAAAAAACAAGATGGTCTGTTGGGTTGCATGCTGAGAGTCACAGTGGTCTTCAGATACAAAAATAATACCCAATCTGAAGGGAGCTGCAGACAAGACGGGACAGAATAGGTAGGTAAGATATCACCCCACCAGACAGCCTCCCAGATCTTTACTCATTTTTAGAACTAGTCTGGGACCAAATGTTCTTAAGCTCTTGGAATTTCTGAAGAAGTGTTTTTTCAATTCCACTGTCCAGCAAGGATGGGAAACAGAAGTGCTGAAAGTTACAGGGAAAAAAATTGCTGCTCCAGCCCAGTTTTACAGTCTCAGAAAAGCTGGAAAGCTTTTATAAACTTTGGATCAGTGACTGCAGCTCTTTCTGAATCAAACCTCTGAACTTTTGAAGTCTGGCCAGGGTTCAGATAGTCTGTTGACTTTCTCCCTGAGACAGTTAAAACACTGAATGTACATGTCTGCATGGTTATGACCTGACACCATGTAAACACACTGAGACCACTCCTTTCTCACCTGGAGAAGACAGTGATATTGTCACTGGGGTCACTTTCCTATTCCTCAGAGAACAGCCAGTACCACAACTCACTGTACAGGGCACTTGAAACCCTTCTAAACCTATTGAAATTGCAGAAGTTTGGTACAGACTCTCTCCTGACAGTCTTCTTGCATCAACTGGTCCTCAAAACCTGGAACAACTCGTCCTGGACACCCTTTGTCCAGCTGCTCTGAACGTAGAGGGCATAAACACTTGACTTGAGAGACCAAACTCAGTGCTGTCTTCTCAGCATGACCAACACCACATAACCATTGAGTCACCACCACATGACCCCTGACTACAGCCTTGGGAAGGACACTCTGAGGCTTTGGAAAAATGAAACAAGCAGCCTAAAACTATGTTCCAAGCTTGCACCAAATATTTGCACATTGATGTTTAAAAAATGCCCTGCTGAGTGCTTGACTATTTTATTTACACACAGATAGATGAAGCAGAAAGAGTAAAAACAAAGAACTCAAGTAAAGTTATCTGCTAAAGTGGGTAAAGTAAGTGTTTAGCTTTTCTTCTACTGTATCATCAAGAAATAGTGTGAATAGTACTCAACACTTATACACTTAGAGTTTCTATAGTATCCTGGTTTTTTTTTTAATGAAGATGTCATTGTGCATAGAGTGTAATTAAGAGCTCAGGACAAAATTAGCTATGTTCATTTAATTGATGCTGTTTACTTTTGCAGTCCTTTGGCAGCCAGCCAGGTTTTGTGAATACCAGTTCTCCAATTAATCATGATGTTCCTTTAGCTTGCCAGAGTCTTCTACAATGGCAGCTGCTATCTGGTAACAGCTATCACAGATATCAGCGAAAGAGCAATCTGTCTCTTCAAATTGTTTTATCACTCAGAGCAATGTCCTGAAGCAAGATCTTCAGAAATATCTCATACTCTCATTGCCTTGATCAGATTTGTGTGGAATTAAGTGCTCTCTCTCTCTGATGATGCAACACACCAAATAAGAGCTATTATTAAAAAAAGTGTAAACCCTTCATCACCACTCAGGTAATATCTATTAAAAAAGGACAAGGATTTCTAATTAATCCATTTTACAATCATTCAGAAGTTTCCTGGGTGAAAAAGAAAATCATCAGAGTGAAGTGCAGAAGAGGAAAGAGGGAAAAAGCATCAGCCAATCATTTCTTTTCTGAATCCAAAAATTTTCTGAGGCCTGCTTTTGTTCATCTCAGAACAAACTGCTTCAGGAATCAATGCTGCTATAGTTTTCAGTAGAAAATCCCCAAACCCACTCATTCTGATGTTGTGATGATCCAAGAAAGAGTTATTTGCAGAACAGAAAACCAGGAAAGGCTACATTGCATTTTGCCTTTGAAGAAATCAACTGGATGTGAGCCTTCTTTTGACTCATCTTCAGCTTTTTATGTCTGGTGTCTGTCCAGGTCTGTTGACCTGGCTAAAATGGGATTTGATCATGGTTGTTATTATTTCACTGTTTAATGGTTAGTAGATGTGAGCTGGTACATCTCACTCTTCCTGTCACTGAGTGTAGAAAAGCTACCTACAGGAAGGCTGGGGTAGGAATTTTTAATAGGGTACAGGATGGCAGGACTAAGAGTAATGGATGCAAATTGGAAGAGCGGAGATTTAGGCTGGAGATAAGAAAGAAATTCTTTACAGTGAGGATGGTGAGACACTGGAACATGTTACCCAGAGAGGTTGTAGATGCCCCTTCCCTGGAGGTGTTTAAGGACAGGCTGGATGAGGCACTGAGTAGTCTGGTCTAGTGGGAGGTGTCTCTGCCCATGACAGGGGGCTTGGAACTAGATGATCTTTAAGGTCCCTTCCAACCCAAATCATTCTATGATTCTAAGTGTTTCTTTGCAGCTCACAGGCACACAGCTGGAAAGAACTATCTTCTTGAGATCTAGTAGGACAGAGAAAATTGATTTACTTACATGTACATGCACATTGAATGTTTAAAGTTGAAAGGGACCTTAAAGATCATCGAGTTCCAACCCCCTGCCATGGGCCAGGATATCTCCCACTAGACCAGGTTGCTCAATGCCTCATCCAGCCTGGCCTTAAACACCTCCAGGGATTGAGGGGGCATCTACAACCTCTCTGGGCAACC
>VZTY01026134.1:59664-87481 GCA_013400935.1 Turnix velox
AGCCTTCTCTTCTCCAGGCTGAACAACCCCAGCTCCTTCATATGTCTGCAAACATATATATATATATATCCATTAAGAAATGTTAGCTGAGCAATGCATTGCCTCACAAAGAACCTGAAGTGTAAAAATGTATTTTTTCAAATGCAAGTGCTGATTCAGAAGCGTTACTTAAGCGATATGCTTTGACCATATGTGTCCTGATCCTACTGGGAGTTATCCAGCTCAGAGCCTAGGCCTGATGGAATGAGGGTGGAATAAAGATGAAGCCAATGACATTCTCTTTCCATTAGCTGGAAAAAACTGGCTGGAGGAAAAAAAGAACGATGCAAGCTGCTTATCCCCTGTTAAATTTGATGCATAGAAAGGCATTGTGTGTCAGGCCCAGGAAAATGACCTGTTGTAATAAACTTACATCTGGGATTCTCTTTGTGAAAGATGCCCAGTCTAGAGCACTGTATTTTCTTAACCCTTGGTAATTTAGATCCACTCAATTAAATTCAATTACTACTGGAAGAGAACATGAAACTTAATTAAAATTCCAGTTATTAATGAATGGATATGTGGCTGTGCAGTAGCTTTTATAGTCTCCTAAAACCTTTCTGCTCAATTACAAATAAACACACACACATTTCTATATTGGCTGTACTTTGGCATATATATACACACACACACATATGCCTGTACACATAGATATGTATTCTTTAATCTATTATAATTGCCAGAAGTTCATTACGTGTTTGAAGTCACACACAGCCTGTTTAAAGCTGCCTCCGTACTAATTCACCAATAAAAACAAACTGATATGAAAGAAAGCATATAGAAAAATCTGGGTTTTGATACCACCAAAGTGCTCCTCAGGGTGCTTACATCACCTTTCTGCAGCACAGCCAGCTGAGAAGGGGAAGTATGGTAAAATCTGTGTTGCACACAGTATTCCCCTGTGCAGTGAAATAGCTTCAGTCTTATTAATAGTGAATAGTTCCACTATTCCCTTGAAAACAGTGAAATACTGAGGTGCAGCCACAGAGTGCAACTGGGGGTAACACTGGATGTAAAGAGAGGCACCTGTTTTATCAAACACCACTGACCTTTAGGGAGGAATCTGCAAAGCCACTGCACCTTTTCTGCTAACCCACAAGTGCTCACATTCATCAGAAAACTGATTATTTATATTAAAATTTTCCTTGTATCTCCTCAGGTTTTGCAGGCTTGTTGAACATCTTAGGTGATATGGTGTCCAGAGAAGGGCCACGAAGATGATCAAAGGGTTGGAGCAACTGCCCTATGAGGACAGGCTGAAGGAGTTGGGGTTGTTCAGCCTGGAGAAGAGAAGGCTCAGAGGGGACCTCATAGTAATTTATCAGTACCTGAGGGGGTCCTACAGAAAGGCAGGGGAAGGAATTTTTAACATAATATCGGATGGGAGGACTAGAAACAATGGATATAAATTAGAGTGGGATAGATTTAGACTAGACATAAGAAAGAAATTCTTTACAGTGAGGGTGGTGAAATACTGGAACAGGTTGCCCAGAGAGGTTGTGGATGNGGGCAAAGATCAGATGTAGAGAGAGTGAGTGATTTTCAGATGAAAGATGTTACCTTGAAAATGGTCACTGGTGGAATCTACTATTTTTCACTTAAAGCTGATGTGGTGTTTGCCAAAACTAGTAACCAGTCCTGGAGTCAGAGCTGGGAGAAATCATGGGAAAAATAAGTGATTAGAGATGGAGAAGGAAAAAGCAGAAAGACATCCCTCAGCTCTTATGGGATCTCATGGTACTTGATCCAGCACACATCCCACCTCACTCTGCTGTTTTGTGGGCAACTCTTCCTCCTTGCTGAGCACAAGGGCCAGCATTTGAGATCCCCAGCTCTCAGTAGAGTTTCCTTGATTTATGGAATTGATCTTGAAGCCTAAGATCCTGAGACTTAATGAAAGGTCAGCTCTTCTCATTGCTATTATATCTGTGTGCCTGGAAAGCTGAACTGGATGAGATTCAAATCTCCAGGCAGTCAAACATGATGATGAATGTGGCATAAAAGTATGGAGAAATTACAGTAAAGAAGAATTCATCTGGTACTCTGACAAGCAGCACAATGCATTTTACATCTGTGTTAAACAGAGTAAAATCCAGTCTTGCAGAAGATTGTTCATCACCTGACCCTGCTTAATAAGCTAAAAAAATCACTTATCTAGCTCTGCTTCAGGTATCATATGATAGACTCTGGTTTTTATGTAACCCATTAGAAAGTCAGCATAAAATACATTAGTGGATGTAGTAAAACATTTCTACTCTTAATATTAATATTTAGAAAACATTACTTCATAGAAAATACAACAGCTAACCTTAGAGAAAATAGGTATGTTTAAAGCCCTAAAAAAAGGTAGTAAGTGAAGTATGTTTAATTTTTCTTTTCCTATTGCCAAGCCATTTTCACATTAAGGCAGCTGAGTTAAATGTCACTCTCAGCCTTACTACCAATATCCATACAAAAGCTGCTCATGATCAAGGTTATTCAGTGGATAATTAGCACTAGATTGATTGACATGATCCTTCCCTCAAAACCTAAGCAATGTTTTCATATATTCCTTCTGACACTCTCCAGACGTGCTCTCATATGAGCTTATGAGCCACATTTGTGTCTACAATAACACATGTTTCAACAGAAACTGTTAAACACCTCATAGTAGTAGCTCATCAATACCTGAAGGGGGCCTACAGAAAGAAAGGGGTAGGACTTTTTAATAGGGTCCAGGATGGCAGGACTAGGAGGAATGGATGCAAATTAGAAGATTTGTGTCCCTTGCCATGGCAGGGGGTTGGAACTAGCTGATCTTTAAATTCCCTTCCAACCCAAATCATTCTGATTTGCAATGAGATACATCCATTATATTGTAGAAGCCTAGTTCAGCATCAAGTTCTTGTTCCATGACCTTGAGTCAGATGGAAATTTAAAGTTCTGCCAGATGTTTGGTATCTCAGCCAGAGATTCAGGGAGTTCTCCTCTCTGCTAAGGAGTGAAATAGGGAACAGTGGAATTTCAAGCATTTGGCAATGTGTTTTGTTCTGTATGACAAAATACTAATTGAGATAAACAGATGCACTGCAATATCTCTTGCCAGGCCAACTTCCAAAGACCAACAGGAGAGAATATCCCAGTCAGCAAAAGGTTTCTTGCTCATGCTTACCTCTGAGCACATGTTTACTTTCCAGTCATTTCACCAGGACTCAAGAAAAGGCTTTTCAAGTTGAGAGACAACACAAAAAAGTGGTTAAGTACCTTTCTGAGTCAGGGCCAAAGCTTGAATAAACAAATAACAATTAAAAAAATCCCATGCAATCTATAACACGCTCCCATTCCACTCATGACTTGTTTAGACATAGAGAAATACTGTCCAAATAGTCATGCTGCATACTGGCTGCCTACTCTAACAGAGGTCAAAACGTACTGTTAGAAAAAAAAAAAAAATTAAATTTTGGCTACTCTGCAAGTTTCCAAGGCTTATGTTACTGTGGAGGAGGTACAACACATGGGAATTTTTTTTTGTTTTATTTTCTTTTAATGAGTCCTGTAAGCAATTGTTTCACAATAGAGTCTGAAAGGCTAGAACAATTAAATGACTACAGATGTGTCAAATGATGCAGGAAAACCATGAGACACTTCCAAATGAGTAGGCGGAGGGTGTGAGGAGACCATATCCTGTAATATATGATCCTCAGATTTTTTGGCAAGCTGCTTATTTTTATGGAAATGTCCCGGTGAGCCTGGAACAATCTAATGGTTTTCAAAGTTCTTTCAAAATCAACAGCATAAAAAACACGGCCGAGAGCAAACTTTTTATGCTGTGGGGATTTTGAATTGGCCTGGGAACAGTATGCTCAGAGAGCATGCAAGAGCTAAGAGAACCAAATGATTATGGCATTCACAAGCTGGAGGTGAGAAACAATTCCATAAAGATAATGAGAGTTCATTAGTGCAAGAGGCATAGAGGAAACAGGGCTGTTTGCTTTCATCTTCTTTCACTGACCCTCAGCTTGGATCTCAGCCATAGACACAGCTTGCAACAATAACAGGGTTGTTCTAAGATTTGCCATCTTCAAATTGGCCTCCACAGAGCCTTGTCCTGAAAGTTATTACACAGGAGTCACGTTTGTCACTGTGTTTTTTGAGTCTCCTTGTTAGTCATCATGTGAGGACCACTTCCAGCCCTTTCTTATACCTGAAGAAAAGCAGGACTTGTAGCTTTGATTGTGTCCTAACTTTGACAAAGCCATCCTTGGTAACTGTGGTGGGAGGAATAAAAGCAGGGCTCCTCTCAGCAGCAAAAATCAGATAGTAGGTTCCTTCACATACAAAACCATGAGCCAACACTACCTGACCACTAAGCCAAACACTGTTGGATGTGGTAATGACTCCCTGTGTGAGCAGAAGAGGGAAATGGGTGGGTGGACAGGGAGATGACAAAGCTGTCTACAGAAAGCATCAGCTTTCAAGGCATGGAGCTTTTGAGGGACATGTCTCTCTGCCTATTCTTTTGCCTTGTGCATAAAAAAGATGGATCAAGGCTGCAAAATCCCAAACATGGCTTACTTTTCTCTATAGCTGTATGGGTTTTTCACAGAAAAAATAATGTTATAGTCCTTGTTTTAAAAAAAAAACACAGCAAAACAATGCAACAAAACAAAAAAACAAACCCTAGAAACAACAATCGAGGAAAATAAACTAAGGTTAGTGCAAAATTAACTCTCAAGTGCTACTGAAGTTTTAGGAGAAACTATTAGAGAAAAATTAAACTTGTGAAAAGATGTTCTTAGGTGAGCACATTTCCCAGCATCCCATAGTCAGAAGATCCCTGGCTCAGTAAGACCCCAGATTGTTATGATACACCACTGTTAGAGGAGAAGTTACATGCCTGAGCTTCTGTGCATAAGCACTGGCCCTTAAAAGAGAGCAAAAGTCTTGCCAAAAATACTTGGAGACCACTAGTGCCTGAGTACTTAAAATATTTCCTTCTCAATAAGACTCCTTCCTCTCACTTTTTGAGCATGTAATTAGATATTCTAGAAGTCTGTGTGGACATTAAAAAACATTTATATCAAACTTTCTAAGAAAATAAGCACATGTATATAAACAGATGTAGCCTGGAAATTAAGTTACATACAGCAAATTTGTATGATTAATTTGTTTTATGCCCCCTGAAATAGACCATCTGTATATAAAAGAGTTATATAAAATTATGTTGTAGACAACTGCCAACAGATACTTATTACTGTATAACTTTTTTGAGTATGTAATGAAAAAAGTTATCAGGTCACAGAAAAATCCTATTTTATTTAGCCTTACATTCATCAAAGTAATGTTACTATTTGCAGAGATCAAGTAATAAGGGCAATTTATTATTTCTTCATGACTGTAAAGAGATCTCTGCAAATTTCTTCTGCTATCCAGTTGAATACATGGGAATCATAAAATCATAGAATGTCTTGGGCTGGAAGGAACTTTAGGAATCATCTAGTTCTAATCCAGTTGCCACTGGGGGGATTCCACTAGACCAAATTGTTTAAATCCTCATCCAGACTGGCCTTGAGTATCTACAAGGATGGAGCATATCTTAAAGGCTAGATTCCCAATAGAACAACACATTACATCATCCATTTTCAGACTTATTCACAAATTTGCAATGCAAAGGAGACCTAAACTTTTACTTTAGCCTTTTTTCCACCTTTTGAGAATTGGGGCTTTATCTAGATCTAGTTTCCACCTCAGAGAAACCAATGCAGCAGATATTCACAGAATAAAAAAAAGGGTTTTAGTAAAATGCAAATGGTAAGATGACTCTTGCTCTCAGCATAACATTCTTGTAATAATAAAATATAACAATAATAATACCATTAATATAATGTCTTTACTAATTATTCACCTGCCTTCTGCAAAGCGTGTTGAATTGGTTGAGAGTATTTCTCTTTCAGACATTAGAGGGCAATTCTTATAATTGCTCAGATCTAAATATATTTAGTTATATATCTCTATACATATATAATATTTATATATATATTTAAACACTATAAACAGCTATACATGTGTGATATGTGGATGCAAGCAGAATCAATTTTAGAAATAGTATTTCTTTTTCATTACAGAAAATCTCTGAATTTATATATTAGCTGCACTGCCATCTTAAACACAGTCATACACCTTCTATCCAGCCTCACTCAAGTCAGTGAAAATGTTTTCCTGAGCTATGAAGAATTTTGGATCAAAGTGCAACTGATTCAACCACACGCAGCACCAAAAGAAAGGCTGGAAAGGTCTGGAAAAAGCTGGAAATTACTAAAACCTGTAGGAGGTACAGCCTTCTGCTACTAGCTGCTTTCAGATGACATCTCCCTGGCCTACCTGCAAAGACCTACAAATCACTGTTTCACATTGACAAGCTGCAATTATTACTGACTAGCCCTAATGTTTTTCATTCAGAAGAATCCAAAAGCACTCCACAAATTTAAAGCCAGTCTCAGAGTAATTTTATACATATGACCATCCATCCCAAGGACTACTCCTGTCTTTACAGACCTGAAATGAGAACTATATGAGCTGTCTACATGCTTATGACTCACAGCAAAAACATTGAAAAATACCAAAGGATGCAGAAACTCTGAACAGCTGCTTAGACCAGCATCACATCTACTCTATATGCACCATATTTTCAATAAAGTAATCAAATCTTTCTCAAGCCAGAAGAGTAAGCAAGTGGCTGTGTGGTGACCGGGGTGAAAGCATGACATGATATTTTGGCACCCAATGTGATGCTCAAAGGGTTTGAGCTAATGACATGTCCAATAGCAATGCTAAATTGAATTTATAGCTGCTATTGATGTTTAGTCATGAATTGGCTGGCTACTGTGCTTGCCATGGGGCTTGCTTGCCTTGCTGTAAATTAGGGTATCACAGAATCATAGAATGGTAAGGGTTGGAAGGGACCTTAAAGATCATCTAGTTCCAACCCCCCCTGCCATGGGCAGGGACACCTGGACACCTCCCATTAGACCAGGTGGCTCAATGCCTTATCCAGCCCGGCCTTAGACACTTCCAGGGATTGAGGGGGCATCCACAACCTCTCTGGGCAACTTCTTCCAGTGTCTCACCACCCTCACAGGAAAGAATTTCTTTCTACTATCCAGCCTAAATCTCTCCTCTTCCAATTTGCATCCATTACTCCTAGGTAATAGCTGAAGAACTTTACCAGCTTTGCTTTTTAGTGAAGCCTTCAAACTGATATTAAAAAACTGTCATATGGCCAAAAGAAAATTTAGAAACTTTAGTACAGGATGAATAATATTCGCATCTAGAAATAAAACACTGTAAACATTTCCTCCCTCAGAAGACAATATTTCAAGGCTCTTTCTTACTTCCCACAGTTATCAAAAATTGCATTTTAGAATGAAAAATTGTGAGAAAAATACTGAGTAAACTCTTACAAAAACCAAAGTGCTTTCTTATATTCTTCAGCCACTACATGAAGCAAACCCTGCAATCTCATGAATGAAAGTCATGTTTCTTGTGAATTTAAACATGGATTTTCTCTTTTGATTCTAAAATAACTCTCTCTAATCAAAACTAAACTGAAATCAACACACTGTAGTTAGCATTTATATGACAAACTTGGGGGAAAAGCTCCAAGATTTTTTATTTCTAATTTATTGTAAAAGTTCCATAATTTTTGTATTTGTCTTAAAATTTCTGTTCTACAGAGAAAGGCAGAGACACTGTTTTGGACCATTAATGGCTGTTGTTAAGGGCCATTATCTGTTCAGGTAATTAAATTAAAACTTTTATTTGAATGTTTAACACTTTAGAGGTGGAGGGAAAGTGGAAAGTGAAAGAGGACAGATCTTTTTACTTGCAAATGTCTTGAAATAACAATTTTGACCTGCTTTCCCATAGAGTGTAGCACACTTGGATGAAGGCTGCAGAGCAGATGTATAAAACTAAAATGTTGAAATGTTATGAAAGCATAACACAGACCTCATAGGATAGACATTCTGCTTTGTAGGAATAATGCCTAGACTTTACATTGGAAAACAAAACTCAGTGTTACTCTGTCTGTGCCATTGCCAGATTTGCTCAGTCTCACAAGCCAGGGGTAAAAATCTTCCAAAACTGATCTCAGTTTTGTACAGTATAAAAAAAAATATACAATAGATGTATGTTTGTTCATTCCTATCTGACTTCACTTACTCAGCTTGACTTCAGATGAAATGTTTGATTCTTTTTCCTTCTTAACCAGCTGGGTTTTATGGATCTGTAATTAAAAATGTGTTTTCTGGGCTATGCTACACAAGATACATCAAGGATTTGACCAGATGCTGAAGACTGGCCATTTTGATCAAAATAAGGGAGAAATGTCAGTACCTAAACATGGCAATATTGGAATAATTGTGAAGATACAGCATCCATAATATAATTTTCAAGAGAAGGGCTCCTTAATTTATTTAACAAATTAGCAAATATTTCAGAAAAAAAAGTCACTGCCCTACTTTCCTTTTGTTTTAGTCTATGCTTAATATTAAATTATTCCATATAATTTCTTGAAGAGAAAGCACTGATTTATTGCACTCAGGCTGATTAAGTTCTATGTTCCACAGAGGGATTGCTCACATATCTGCCTAAATTTTAGGCTTGTACATAATAAACCATACATCAATAAAGGAGGATTTAATTGTAAAATTTTCCCCCTTAGGCAGGAATCAGAAATGCATAGAATAGAAAAGTCCCCAATACCACTCCCCAGAGATTTACAGCATCTAATTATACATATTTGATAATATTAATTATGATTTTGCAATTAAGTCACAACCATTTTCCTTCTTTTTCCCTCCTAAAAGGATTTACACAGACCAAGATTTTCTAAGGTATAAGTTTGAATATTTTCTTGTGAAAAATAAGTGTCAAATAACTGAAAAAGCTCATGTCTTGAGCAATCATGTGAATTTAAGAAAGTTCATGAATACTGAATACATTAATGATTTCAATTCCACCTTCATTTTTTACTATGAATATAAAACATTTCACTGAAGGGTTGATGATTAAAATAAATGCATAAATACCACTTCAAAAAAAACCCTCAAAATCAAAACTGTTTTTTAATAATGTGTTTCCATTATGTGCCTCAAATCAGTCTATCTGATACATGTTTTGTCTGAATTCGGGCTCCTCAACTTCATCTTCCTGAGTAGCAATTTTAAAAAACATTTTACATAAACAAGCTCAAGTAAGCTATTCTGAAATTTAGAATGATTTTTGTCTCCTCCTTTCTGTGAACTTCTGTAACCAAAAACCATCATAATATTTAGGCCAGTCCTGTGGCAGTTCCTGAGGCACAAGCCTTGTTGACATAGGCTTTTGCTGGAGTAAGGAACTTAGGGCTGTTCCCATGGTGTTTTCTCAAGGGTACTGAATATAGCTGTTAAAATTCTTTCTTGTTATTCCCATAAACAGCAGCTCAAAAAACCACAGTTTTCTAATAGTCTGTAAGTTAAACAAAAATCAAGATGATTTTGGAATGAAATTATGAAGTTCAGCTTAGCACCATGAAAGACATAAAGCAGCTGAAGGTAAAAGAGAAAAGATTATTGTCACAGGACCCCCTGAGAAAGAAGTCTGAGGTTGAAGAGGGTTTATTTTAGAATAAAACCAGAAATTAAATCCTCCAGAGATTAGAATTGGCATTCAGAATCTTCAACGTTAAGGTCACCAGTTCAAAACCAGTGTAGGTCACTTCCCAAGTGGTTATTAAGATGTCATGGTTGGTCAATGACCTGGTGAGCTCATGGACAGGAATCCACACCACTAAAACCACTGCCACAATTGGCACCTTAACAGATATTTCACTAAAGAAACCAAGGGCTGAACTGAGCACAGAGACAGAACAATTCTCTCTCCATAAGAGGTGTCACCTCAGAAAACAAGTCAGTAGGATTTACAGTAAGCTTGATTTAGCTTAAAGTTACACTTCACTTTCATAACCAATAATCAAGACATAAAATATCTGGGTCAGATTCTTTCTGACCTGTTTCAACATTGTGATGCCCAAATAAATGCCTAAATAAATGCTAGATAAACAAGTTATTCCTGACTCTTTCATCAAGGCAGTGATTTCTGCATTACTTCAAGAGATGACGACCACATAATTATTCCCATATGGAACCCATTTCTCCCTCCCTCTAAATGATAATTTTAGAGGTTGATTTCATTGCCAGGCAGAATATTCAGTTCACAACTAGATGAAAATAGGTTTTGTAATCATATTTTTCATATTTCCAAACACAAAAGGATGCTACAAACATCCAGAGCAAGTGATATTAAGTTTTCACATGAACCCCAAGATAATGAAACACATAGTAGAATTTACTCCTTCTCACAACTATTGGTGACTTACTGTAGAACCAGCTCAGTTCAGCTTTATGCCATACATCTGTGAGGATACAGACATGAAAATATAAATTCCCAGACTCTGGAAAGCTTCTAATGAGAGGTTTGAATAGCCTTTATCAACTTTGTGCACACTATAGATCCCCTAGCTGTACAGCCCAAGAAATAAAAAAGTTTTTTCCAGTTTATATAGGGGTAAAAGGAAGAAAAGAGCACCTTAGAGAAGTTGGAGGGTCACTGTTTCTGTGTTCAACATTTAGGCTCTTTTAAGAACATAAATTACAAGTGCTTACACTGATTCAGACCAATTCTGTAGCCAATCTAATTTTCTGAAGTCATAACTGGATGTGAAAGAGAGCATAAAAGATTAAGTAAAGAGAATATTTTCTCCCCTCACAGTATTCCACTCTGCAGCTGCTTTCAACTCAGCACATTTTGTGTTCTTGTTATGATTTAATCTGTTCAGGAACTCTGGGAGCACTCTATTCCAAATACGTGTCTGGTCTTCCCTTGAACCTGCTTGTATTTATTCTATCTGTAGTATCCTAAGGACAACCACTGGTTTATGAAAAGTTCTCTCCTTCAGGTGAATTATTTCCTTTGCATTTTGATGAGGCTCCTACTACTAGCTTCATTTGTTGTCCCTCAGTTTTCACCAATGTGAAAACTTTGATGCCTAGCAAATTTCCGCATGCCATTCATCATTTTGTAGATCCCTCTTGCATCCTTCTGTAGCATGGAGGAGCCCTAGTCTTCTCAATAGCTCCTTCCTATGCAAGATGCTTCAAACCTCTGGTGATCCCTGCTTCTCTTTGTAATTCCTCAAGTTCTAATGTAATCTTTTTCAGACAAGGAGACTGGAACTGCAAACATAATTCAAGCTGTGAATGAACTGTGCACAATCATGAGGAGTAACAGATGCCTAGAAGTATCTTGAATGAAAATTGGAAGAGGGGAGATTTAGGCTGGTTATAAGAAGGAAGTCCTTTACTGTGAGGGTGGTGAGACACTGGAACAGGTTGCCCAGAGAGGTTGTGGATGCCCCCTCAGTCTCTGGAGGTGTTTAAGGCCAGGCTGGATGAAGCATTGAGCAACCTGGTCTAGTGGGAGGTGTCCATGGCAGGGGAGTTGGAACTACATGATCTTAAATGTCTCTTCCAACCCAAACCATTCTACAATTCTACATTTTCCATTTCATCCACTGTTAAAAGAGCCTAACATTCTGCTCAATAGTCAGTCCAGCCCACCCAAACCATGATAGATTGTTTGCAAAACTGTGACCAAGTATTGAGCTGATCTTTTGCTGGCCATCACAGCACCAAGAATTCACTCCTGAGCACTTGCAGTCAGTTCAAGTCCATTACTTCATCTATCTAAAAACCAACTTTACTGTGGTCCACTCAATCTCACTGGAGCCAGTCAGGCAAGAAGCTACATCTTCAGTCCAGTTTGTCTGACTGCAGTATGTGATTCTGGAGCAATGACAGCTCTGAGCTTGGCCATAGAGGAGACTGTGAGCACTGTACTAGGATTTTAATGTCTATGGGAGAATAATAATTTCAAAGTTGTATATACAAGAAAATTTCTGTTACACATCACAGTCATGTTTGTTCATTTGCCTAACAGATAATATGCACAGAATGTCTCTCATTATCTTACATAGCTGACAACATGGAAGAAACTATTGCAATTCACTGTGCAGTGCAAACTAATGGTCAACTATTACTGACAGAGATACAGAGAAGGATGAAGGTTGAAAGATAAAGTGCTTGTCTAACATTCCCAAGCAACTCAACCTGACTCTGGGACTTAGGAAAGCCATACTGAAATCTCTGTGAAGAAAGCTCTTGTAGAAGCTGGAGGGTTTTGGCAGATTAATTGCAAATCAACTGATATTTATTGAAACTTGAAATAGTCTGCATGGCAGTCTTTTTAGAGTTGGCTATTTTGGTTATTATGATATTTCTATTAAATTCTATTTGAGTGGAAATATGGTTCTGTTTATAAGGTCCTTATAGTTGGGTTTTAGGAAAATCTAAGGTAACTGTCAAATTAATTTGGTGTGATTTGGGGCCAGTTATTCAAATTCTTTACTCCTCAGCTTTACACGATTTAGGGACAATAAAGAGACTTCTCTTGTTTACGTGTGGGTTTGTCTCACAATATGTGACTGATTGAATTACAGCTTTTCTAACTGCCCAGAGAGGTTGCATTTCATAATTATGGTCTCAGCTGTCATCCTTTCAGCTCAGTTTCTCTTTCTACTCATTTCTCTGCTGCCAAGTACACAGAGTCTCAGTTTCTGTGCATGAGTACCACATGTGGCTAATTTTAAGTGTTCTCTTCCTGTAAGGTTGGAAAGACTACAAAAGCTGCCTTTTTATTTCTTGCCTAGGCCTTCAGTAGATTGCCTTGGATGCTTCCTCAAAGCCAAAATGGATGCCAGATTAAGACTGAGGTTTAATCCACAAAATCAACAGAATAAAGCTGCTTATAGACATTTCACCTAAAGTGAGCCATTCATAAATGATGAGAATCTCTTTCAGTGCTTTAGATGTCTGCTAATTTCTACATGTATTTGAACCAGGAGAAATAGGTCATGTCCAAGGGTGGGGCTAAGCCACATGGCAAGAGCACAAGGAGCAGTTTCACAACAAGGAATTCAAATGTTATCGCCTCTCTCCTCTCTTGTTCCTAACCTCAGCTATTTTAGCATTATAAACATACCAAATGCACTTTTCAAATCTATAAAAGCAAGTCAGAAAATGGAAAGTCCCTTTAGAAAAGACTCAGTAAAAAGAAACACATCTTGAAAAGTATCATGGAGCTGCCTTCCCTTTCTAGAGGACAACAAACCTGCAAAAATGAATCCATGGTGTCCACCACCCATCTCTACTGTTGGCTAATGTCATCAGAAGTGCCACAGTTCATGTTTTGTCCTATAAGGCCTCATGTGAGAGCCCAGTAATGGATGAATGTTCTGCTAACATGAAAGTCTCACTCCCTGTCCTCTCTACTTCCCCCATCATTTGCCAGGCATTCAGCAGAAAATACATTTCTACTTTTCCTAATTGAATTCTCCTGGACAGAAGAATGGGACAGACTGCAGACCTGGTGGACTGCCCATCCTACACACCCCTTTGTACAGCCTTGTAAAGGATTGAAGCAAATAAAAGCCAAAATAAACCAACGAAACAAAATAGTTTCCTTCTCATGTCTCACTGAAGCAGAGGACTTAACAAAACTTCAGACAGCACTTACCTCAGAATCTTTACCAAGAACCCCTAATTTTTTTCTGGGAAAAAAATAAAGTTTCTGAGCCTTTCCAAACAAAACCCGATATACACCTTGGGTGAGTGCTAACAATTCCTTTCCCTCTAATCTGAAAAGTTCATTTTTGGGTTGAGGCAGGGCTCTCTACCAACATGATACAGTCTAAGGATCAGTTTGTAACCTTTTTTCAAGTTGGCTCACTGGCAGGTTTACACAACACTGTCATGTATTAATTACTTAAAGAAACAAAACTTGTGCTCCAGTGTTCTTTTCTAGGAAAGCATTCCTAGATGCCTACAGTGCTTCATATCAAATTCTAGTAAGAGCAAGCAAAATTGACAGTGAATGAGGGCATTTCAGATCATAAAGATCCTAACCAAATGAGGTCTACCTCATTTGGCAAATATCTCAGTAGCCCAAATATACAGCAAATGGTGAAATATGAAGTACAGTCAGCTCACAGGGCTGTTGCTATGAGCAAAACACTTTGTAGGAACAAAATCCAGATGGGTTCCTCTGAATCTGAGTTCTGCACAAAACTAGACTGTGCTGGAAATAGGTCATCTCCATCATCCTTTCCACAATGCTATGACTCTTTTTTATTTGGGTTATATGTTTCCTGAGCCTAAAAAACTAACCAGCAAAACCAGCATGCTAAATAGTCACAGAATCACAGAATGTCAGGGATTGGAAGGGACCTCAAGAGATCATCTAGTCCAATCACCCTGCTGGAGCAGGAACATCCAGATCAGGTCACACAGGAAGATGTCCTGGTGGGGTTTGTGCCACTCCACAGAAGAAGATTACACACCCCCTCTGGGCAGCCTGTGCCACTGTTCTGTCACCCTCACTGGGAAAAACCTTTTTCTCCTATTTATGTAGAACCTCCTCAAATCCATTCAGTGGATATTTCTATCATGTTGGCAAGCCATTGTTCATCACCAATCTTGCTCATACAAAACAGCAATCCTGCACAATATGGAACTTTTGGGATGTTTCTTACTTCACTCAGGTAGTTATCATGACAGAATACTGATCTAAGATACTTCAGGTCTCACAGGGTCTGCCAGTGAAGACACACAGTTGGGCGTCAGCAGTATTATCTATCTCCCATCATCATTGTTTTTGGCAGGTCCAGCTAATCATAGGACTGAGATTTCCCTTTGTAAGAAGTTTGGCTGTGAGATTATCTGTCAGATGTTCTCACAGCTCCCATGCTAGCCATAAACACTGGACCAATAATCTAAAACACTCAGGAAGATCTAGTTATGCTCCATAGACTTATGACACCCACCAACCCTCTAGTGTTGTTTTGCTTCAGACTTAGACTAGAACAGATGGTCCACCATCTTCAGGAATAGACAAGAAACTTTTAGCTCCCTTATGATGACCATCAACAGTGGCAAAATACATCCACTCAGTCCCATACAGTAACATTTACAAATTGCTCCACAGAATATCACAAGACTATCCAGCTTCTCCTCTGAAGTGCCTATTTCCCAGTTGGTAGTGACTCACTCAGAAATGGTTAGGATTACAGCTCATCATGGATAAAGTGAGGCTTGGGCAAATCCCAATGGCCACTTCTTTCTCTCACAGAACAATTAGGATCTAGGCCAACCCTTCCCATGCACAACAGCTGTGCAGTCCTCAGCCATTGCGAAGCAGACAGATGCATAATCTGGAACTGGTAGATGCTGTCAGTTGGCTGTTATTTTGTCAGGCACAGGATGCTTTCCAGGGCATTTTGCAAGACAAGGGGCTCTTAGAAGAACTTCTTGCCTGTGCCACATGTGCAAGAATCAAGCAGAGAGAAGCCAAAGTAAAATAAATAAACAAAAAATCTCTCAAGCTCACCACTGAAGCTTGGGTAACAAAAGATTGTAAAATCTTTATCTCAGAGCTCCTCTACAGAGTTTCCCAGGAGAAAAGGAGGGCTGGAGCATCTCCCTCATGAGGATAGGGTGAAGGAGTTAGGGTTTTTCAGCCTGGAGCAGAGAAGGCTCACAGTGGACCTCATAGTAGCTTCTCAATATCTGAAGGGGACCTACAGAAAGGCTGGGGTAGGACTTTTTACTAGGGTACAGGATGGAAGGACTAGAAGAAAAGGATTAAAATTGGAAGAGGGGAGATTTAGGTTGGATATAAGAAAGAAATTCCTTACTGTGAGGGTGGTGAGACACTAGAATGGGTTGCTGAGAGATTGTGGATGCCCATGGAGGTGTTTAAGGCCAGGCTGGATAAAGCATTGAGCAACCTGGTCTAGTGGGAGGGGTCCCTACTCATAGCATGGAGATGGAATTACATGATCTTTAAGGTCCCTTCCAACACAAACCATTCCATGATTCTAAAACAAAGTCCACTCTGAACCATGGTTATGCCAGAAAATGCATGTTGCTCTATCTGCAAAGACCAGACTCTCACATAAAATACCTTTGCAAGACTCTACAGAAGTAAATGGACTTGGAGGATGAATAAATGGGGAGTAATTGAAGCCATAGATTTTAAAACAGTCCTTTGTCTCCATGCAGAAAAACACACTGGATATAAACCATCTGGCATGGTGATCCTTCACCTGGCCAGAGCTACCATGCAAAAGTCAGGAAAAAAAATGTATCAAGAAATAGATCAGTTCCTCTTCAGGAAGGAAAGTCACTTCATTGAGATGATGTTTGTGTTTTGGATCATGTCATACTGCTATAGTGAACAATCTTCTCAGAAAAACTCCTTTTACAATTATGTGTCTAATAAAGGTGATTTACAAACTTCCTGGCACCCATCAGTCTTTAGACACATACAAGAAAGTATTCTAAAAGTGTGCTCTTTTAAAATATATCTTTATATTTGGGAGTCTCTTTTGATATTGTAATCCAAAAGGAGTGGCTGTGTGCAGAGCTATAAGTACTGAGGTTTCTACAAGTATCTTTTCTATTCAACAGATCAAGATCTCTGTATTTCAGAAATGACAAAACATACTAAATACCAGCAAAATAAATCACTCATTTCAATTCACTTTGAGAGTTAACAGTGAGACTTTAAAATTCAGCTCATACACATAACTCCTCACAGCTAAAAGAATCTGTCAAAATGTCATTCATAAGGCAGTTAATCTTAGAGGGAATATTAAGTTCAAGGCAAATTTTTTCAGACAGCCTGGACAGTACAGTTTGCATTTTAAAACTTTAAAAAACCTCTTAATCAGGCCACAACATCTCTTAGAAATAAACTGTGTAGAGAGAAATACTTCTTTTACTTCTTTCCTTCCTCAGATAAAACTCATGAGGTGACAGAACCATGAAGAGTCTGGCTGTGGACATGGTCTTTTTGGGTTTTTTGCTTGTTTTTCCTGGTTGGAAAGAGTGAGTTTCTGGCTTTAGGAGTATGTTGTGGACCTAAATATCTACATATCATTTCAAACAGGAACACTGGAAACAACTACAGCTGGGAACAGTGGCCGTGGTAACTTCGTTTCCTTTTACTCAGAGAAGGTTGGAAAAATTCTCAACAAATAGTGTTTCATTGGAATTTGATGATTTGTCCAATTTAGGGCTTTTCACAGACATGGTTTAACTTCAAAGACAGCCTTGGCAGGCTACAATTTGAGTCTCACTGCCAGCCAGGTTTTGGAACTTAGATTCTTCCTGGCTACCTCATCCAGCTCATTGGCAGCCTGCACAGCAGGATGCTGAGAACCTGGATTTGCAGGGTCTGGAGATCACCAACCATCTGTCCTTAAAACAGTACAAGAGCTCTGTCCACATTTAGAGAATGTTCCAAGCATTTTCCTTTTATTTCCTCCACTGGAACAAACACAAATGTCAAATCAACAAAAAAAAAACCTCTGAAAAAAAGAATTCCTATTTTTATCTCTGTCTGATTCTAGTATCAAGGAACATAACAGGAATATTAAAATTCCACTTGATGGAAACTACTTTGTCTGAAGACTAACATAATTCATAAACACAAACCAGATAACGTGTAAAAATGTATGTCTTCAACACAAGACATTTCTTGGTGCTGCATTTATACATCATGCTTTTGTAGGATTCTGATTCCTTTGTCTAAATGTGAAATGAAACCAGTAATGCTGCAGTGTACAAAAAAGGGCAACCATTTCCACAGCTTCTTTCATGACAATTTGGCATTAAAGATAAACCCAAAGTCCTATTAATTATCATTAATATCAGCCCAAACTGATATGATAACCTCGTTCTATTGTGCCCCATAATTCTCTATCCCAGGGTGTGCTAACATGGTTTAGACTAAAACAAAGAATGGAAAAAAGAAACAGAACTACAGGTTGAGTTGAATTGCTTCCCTGTTTTCAATTTAAAGTCATGTATGTGAGTAAAAAATTCATCAATATATTTTGATATATATTAATATATTAAAAAAATATATAAAAATATATTGTCTTCTGCTTGNCTAGACCAGGTTGCTCAAGGAGATGGGGTTGTTCATCACAAGCTTTTGGGTATTTGAATTCAAGGAAAATAAGCATTATAGGTCTCTCCAGGTAATGTTGCTCCAAATTATTTGTACTGCAGCAGATTTCAAAGAAATAAAATTAGTTAACTCATCAGGTATCTCTATGCTCCCTCATTCCTTAGTAGAGTTCCTCTAGAAGCATCTCAATGAAAATGCTGCACATTTCATCTTGCCTATGTTCTATCATGTCCTACAACTTCACTGTTATTTGCATGAGAAACCTTGATTTGTAAATTTAAAGCACCAATTCAGGAATGACTGAATCTTCATACTGTCACAGTTAAGCATTTATCCCCAGAATTAGTTGTCAGTGGAACATGTCAGAAGCTTTTGGTTATAACTCACAGCTAATAATACTGGAAGTGGATTCAAGAAGTCCAGGTTGAGTCACATGCCTGTCTCAGATATCCTGCCATAAAGTTTAATTATTCCTGTATGCTACAAAATAGTCTCTAAGCTGTACTTTTTTTCCCATGTCACAGAATCTGACAGGAAAGGTAAAAATGCTATAATTTACATTCCTCACAGAAAAAAATTAATTACTCAAGACAGTATTTTTTTTTCTTCCATGCTCTTGTGTTTTTCATTGTGAAATACTCTGAAAGCTATCATGGATACTTAGAAAACTACAGTTCCCAGGAAGGAATGCCACCATTCAGCATCCTCTCTTCTAATTCCAGTAGCAATTTCTATACAAATGGGAGGAAGAATTTTGCTAAATCATAAAACTGCTGGATGTATCAGAATCTGTATCAGGCAATAATGTTGTCTCCACCTCATATTGACTTATCAGTATCTGAAAGGAGGTACAGAAAGGGCAGGACTTTTTAGTAGGATACATGATGGCAGGACTAGGAGTAATGAATGCAAATTGTAAGAGGGGAGATTTAGGCTGGAGATAAGAGAGAAATTCCTTACTGTGAGGGTGGTGAGACACTGGAGCCCAGAGAGGTTGTGTATTACCCCTCCCTGGAGGTGTCCAAGGCCAGGCTGGATGAGGCATTGAGCAACCTGGTTTAGTGGGAGGTGTCCCTGCAGGGGAGTTGGAACTAGATGATCTTTAAGGTCCCTTCCAAACCAAACCACTCTATGATTGTATGATCAATTGCATTTTAATCTGATCACATTCCGTACTCAGGTTTCCAACTTCTTTTCCCTTACTCACAGTTTATTTAAGCAACAATTGCATGTCAAAAGGGCTCTATCAAGACTCAGAGCTGATAAATACACTGTTTTTCAATTTTACCTAAAACAGTCCAAATACCTAAGGTCAGCCCTTCCTTTGTTATTGAAGGAAATGACACAAGAGAATGGTGACCCTGCTCTTTGATGCACTTTCCTGGAAGGGAAAGTGTGCTTGAAATTACCATTGCTGCCTGATGTGTGTATGAATGTTTTTTTCTGAAATAATGTGTTTGAAGTTTTCCCTGGGTTTTTAGATTGCCACAGGCATTGAAATAAGCTGTAGGAGGTAGATTGCTGTAGGTACTGAAATAAGGTATAGGAAGGCATATTCCTACTTATTTCGCTACTTATTGCATGGACTGCCTTGTGTAACTTCTTGAAAATAATTATAATTTTGGGGAAACTAGGGTTAAAATGAGCTCTTACTCATTGCAACACAATATAGACAGAACAAAAGAGCAGGTTCAAAAGTAGCTGCTGAAAATTCACTCCTATAAGAGTCACCAGCCAGAATTTCATTCATACTTCAGTCAGGGAAGGTAGCAGAGAATCTCATGGAACCTTCTCTCTCTCTCTGGTATTTTCCCTAATTCCATAAAATCTGCCTTGAATTCCATAGAGCAATTCTATACAAAGGATGCCTTGGGGTTAACACACCTTGAAACATCCTTGGGTTCTTTTGTCCTCCTAGAGATCTAGAAAGATCCTTAGACCAACTTATTCTCCTTTGGAGGCCTAAATTATCTCTGGTTCACCAGATCTAACATGATACTTCTTTATCTTTGGAGACCTCTTGTTTCTGAGGAGTCTCAGTAATCAGCCTACATTCGCAATCTTGTACCTCTTCTTTAAATTGCTACCTAAGATTTAAGCCTGTATGCATTTTGCCAGGAAAAAAACAGAGTTCCCATAACTGCAAAACATTTATTATGACTAAATTAAAACAGATAAATTTTGGAGAAGGCACACTGGGTAATTTTTATCCTTCCTCCAACATCCATTCAAGAAAAGTGGAGGAGGAGAGAAGAATAAAATTCTGATGTGAAACCCCACTCATACAAACCCAGTGATTTTATCCAGTAATTAACTAGTCAAGCAAACTCCTTGCTCTATGGAGTATAACATCCTGAAGTGTTCAGACTACTTAGGATCATTAGTTCTTTTAATGAACTATGGTCCTTTTTGGCAGGATTTTCTAGTTTTTAGAGGAAAATAAAGGATTTTAGTGTGATAGAATCAGAAAGAAACTACATTATGAGGGAGGAATTGGACAAATAACTACATTTCTCAATGTCTGACTCTCTTTTTTTTCAACAGAGTTTTTTTTCCATAACCTCTGACACTGTGGTTACTTTTGTGGGCAGTTTCATCAGAAATCAGTTGAACTAAAAGATGAATCCCTTTCCTGACAAATTCCAAAGAATATGTCTGTCAGACTGGTGGCAACAAAAAATGTAAACTATAAAATAAGCCTGATGTTTCCTTTTTATGGAAAGCTATGGGAAACAAAATAGCTGGTGAGACTTTGCTGAGTACAAACAAAAATGAGGTGCACTCATAGAAATAAGCAGAATTAAAAAGAAGGAATGAAGAAAATAGAGGCTTGGGCCTGAAGAAATGAAAAAAAACTACCTAACTATATAGACAGATATAAACCAGACAACTCCGTAGGAGCTCACGTCCAGATTTGAGAGGAGAAGGTGTTATTTTTATAGAATCATAGAATAGTTTGGGTTGGAAGGGACCTTAAAGATCTAGTTCCAACCCCTCTGCCATGGGCAGGGACACCTCCCTCTAGATCAGGTTGTTCNTACAATTCTGAAAACCAGAAAACTGTAGGAGCTCATGTCCAGATTTCAGAGAAACTGAATGAGAAGTGTTATTTTTATGCTAGAGATGGTGCTGGAAATGGCACTTGTGTCCNTCATAGAATGGTTTGGGTTGGAAGGGACATCTAAAAATCATCAAGTTCTAACCCCCCTGCCATAAGCAGGGATACCTGCTAGAGTTTGTGCTGGAAATGGCACTTGTGTCACCTCAAAGTTTTTGGGAAATCTGTCCTTAGGCATTTCTGGAGACCCTTATTTGTCTGAAAGAGCATTGCACATGCATTGTGTTGAAGGCTTTTTTACTCATCTAGAAAGATAGACAGGCAGGCAAGTTTGAATGGGAAAGGCTGCTGATGAGTAAAGGGCAAAGTCTCCCTTCCAGCTCCTCTTTTTTTGTCACAGATAAATTATTTGACAGTTGTCAAATGTTAAAACTTCAGCTTTCTAACTTCAGCAAGCTCTCACAGTCATTCTTTATGTAGTAATGTCCAGTCTTTATGTTTTGAAGCTACATTTTCATACACCTATAGATTAATACTATTAGTGGTTATAACACATTTGATTTTTAGTCAGAAGAAGAAATAAAATTTGAACTGTGAATGGTACTGACACTGAACATCCAAAAGCCCACACAAGTACCACTGGCTTGAATGAAACCAGTAGCAACTGAATGAGTTACTACAGCCATTCCTGTGGATATCTAATGGCAAGAATTCAATTCACAATTTGTCTGTTAGCTGCTTCTCATTTAAAATAAGTCCAATAAGAAGGAATCACAGGGATAGACTCTAAGATTTAATGCCTTAGTTCTTCAACTTCACACTTAGCAAACAATAACCAGTGTCACTGACTTGAGGATCCAGGGTGCTATTTCTCCTACACTAGTCATGCAGTGCTGTCAGCTTTATTTGTTCTTACTCTGCAAGATTTTGTGCCTCCTATAGGACTTAACCAGCTCTTTAATTTTGTATCCACTTTGTATCATTCCAGACACATTTTCCCACCAATATCCATCTATCCCAGCCTAATTTAAAGCAGAATTTTTTTAAAAGTTGTGGTTTTGGTTTTCATAAAAAGGGTCATCTGGAATATAAATCAAGATATGATCATATACTAAAAGGCATTGAAAAGGAAAGAGGAGGAACAATTCTGTTGCATTAGCACTTTCCCTGCTGGTAGACTTAATCTGAAGTTCACTTAGGAGTGAACTCAATTTCAGTCCAAGTTCAGTTTTCGAATTATACCACTGGATTTAGTGCCATGAGTAGAAAGGAAGTGGCTTCAAAAACTTGCAAAGGAATTAATACTATGTGTATTTCATTTCATGAGAGTATATGGTTTATCTCTACTATGTAATTATTAGGGATGGACTCTGCATTAAATCCATCCCCTGCATAAGCTCAAAACAGTCTTAGTTACATGATAGAGGGTTTTTTTCAGCCAAGAGCAGAAGTGTAATTGCAGAAACACCATGTTTTAAAGTTGTTCTCATGGTATCTCTTTGCTGGCAAAAGGAAATGAGCACTGGAAAACCTGTAAGAACGTCTGATCATCTAACATTTCCAGTCTGATTTCCAGACCAAAGAGGTTTGGAAAAGTTTTGGCTAAGCAGACTAATTTTTGGATGCCTATCTGAACTGGATGGTCTGAATTTTTTGAGGTTCAGTATTGGCTGCTATCCCTTTGAAAAGCTCTTGGTGCCTCTGTGCATATAATCAACAAAACAGCCTTTCATACAAAATGCTTCCAGCTTGTTGTGTTGTGTTTCTAGTGCATGAGATTAAACTGGCAATGTTGAAACCATTTTTCTTCTCACATAAAGATAAAAAGAAAGGTAAGTAATGGATTCTGAAGACAAACATCACAGGCAGTAGTAAACTAGTACCTTTTTTATCAATAAACTGGTAAAATGCAGATCTCTGTCTCAGATACTACAAACTGTGCTGCAAAGAACCTTTGACAGTGGGATTTTGGTTTTATAAGCCATTATGTTTTTAAGTGAAATTAAGTCTTTACAGTGAGGGTGGTGAAATACTGGAACAGGTTGCCCAGGGAGGTTGTGGATGCCCCATCTCTGGAGGTGTTCAAGACTAGGCTGGACAGGGCACTGGGCAGCCTGGTCTAGTGGGAGGTGTCCCTGCCTATGGCAGGGGGGTTGGAACTCAATGATCTTTAAGGTCCCTTCCAACCCAAACTATTCTATGATTCTATGATTCTAAGTCACCCACCTAGTCTTCACTCTCATTGGGTGGAAGAAAGTATCCCTCGAGTTGCAAAAAGCTGCTTGCTATTACATGGTTTCTTCTGTCACCAGAAGAAGTTGTCATTATGGGTGTTATCAGGATGAAGGTGGATGGATACAAATGAACTGTATAGTTCTAGGAACACCTTCAGAAATACAAGGCATGTTTATACAGAAATAAAATTATCTTTCTTGGTTGCAAAACCCCAGGATTTGAGTAGAGCACTAAAGGTATTAACATGACTGCTGTCCTGCAAATAGAGAAAAATATAAAACCATCTCCAGAATGCAAGAAGGAAGGTCTAATAATGGTTGCATGAAATTACTTGTATTTTTGTTATTTAATGATGTCTAAGCTTTTCAGCACACAAAAGCTTCATGAAGCGTTTTTAGGAGAGTTTCAAATGTGAAAATTTCATATCCTCTCATTTTATAAAATTGAATGATTTTACTCTTCATATTTTTAAAATGTTATTTCATAACCTCTCTTATGATGCTCATCTCTTATGATGCTGCTCTTCACTCTTTCCCCTTTCAAATTTCCTTCCCTTGGGTCTATTAGTCCAGAGATTTATATTACTTCTTATAGGACTTTTCTCCCAGTTATTCTGGTAAGACCATCACCAAACCCACCCAAACTAACCAGGTAAAGGACATTCTTGTTCACAGATGATGGCTAAGGCTATTGAAAGACAGAGTTTGCAGTCTGAGCAAAGACTCACTGGTGAGGTGTCCATAATACCCAACGTTATGGTTTGTTGGATTTTAATATTTTTTTTCCTGGATAACTGATGTTAATTTAGAATTACACAATTATTCCATGGGACCCCAATAGTTCCTTGCAGTAAACCTTGTTGAACCACACATTAGACTGTAATAAAAGTCAGTATAGTTTGCCATGGTTTTTTATTTCAGATCATGAAGTATAATACAAATCCTTCCCACGTTAGTTTTCCTCTACCCTAATTCCTCTTCCTCTTAGTTGCAACTTTACACTGTGGAAAATTGAAATATTATGACTAATCAAGGACAGAATGAGTCATAAATAGTCACTAGCAAGAGAAGCATCTTCACAGGACCTCAGTGACTTAAAACATCAGACTGGTTTCTGGCCCAAGATCAAGCTCCTAGAGATCCTAGGTTATATAGACCTAAAATAGCACTAATTAAAATTACTGGCTCTTAACTGTCCACCTGTATGCAGTCTGGTTACACAGAATTCTAATGAGGCACCAGCAATGAAGCCAAGCATCTGCTCATGAACATGCTGTAGTATTTCCTACTTTTTATTTCTGTGCCAGGAAGTAAACATGCTATTAGAAATTTGGCTTGTTTGTTTGGGTTTTTTTTATCTTTGTGACCCAAGATGCAAATTGTAGCTAGTTCCTTCTGTGCATCAACTGGGGAATTTGACTTCTGGCTTGTACTCGCAAAAGAACTAGATTTTGCTACTAAAAAAAACATTCAAAACTCCTCAGCTGAAAACATCTCATTGTACATTGCTCCAGACAAGCATGAAAACAAGGCTAATAAAGCAAAAACCAGTTCCTTGCTTAATGAACTGTTCATAAACAGGCTCACACATCTCTGACTTGTTCATGGTACTAGTTAACTTGACACATATCACAGGTTAGAGCTACCAGCTAAAATCATAGAATAGTTTGGGTTGGAAGGGACTTCAAAGATCATCAAGTCCCAACCCCCCTGTTGTAGGCAGGGACACCTCCCACTAGGACCAGGTAGCTCAGTGCCTTTTCCCTCCTGGCCTTAAACACCTCCAGGGAGGAGGCATCCACAACCTCTCTGGATAAAGAATTTCTTTCTTATATCTCGCCTGAATCTCCTTTCTTCCAATTTGCATCTGTTATTCCTAGTCCTCCCATCACACATGGAATCCATGAGAGGCAGATAGTCTAGGGCTGTTGGTCTTCCATCAGTCTTTAAGCAAGGTTATGGTAGGAGGGCAGGACTAGGAGTAATGGAAACAAACTGGAAGAGGAGAGATTCAGGCTGCATGTAAGAAAGAAGTTCTTTCCTGTGAGGTTGGTGAGACAGACACAGAAACAGGTTACCCAGAATGGTTGTGGATGCACCCTCCCTGGAAGTGTTTAAGGCCAGGCTGGATGAGGCACTGAGCAACCTGGTTCTAGGTGTCTCTGCCCATGCAAGGGGGGTTGGAACTAGATGATCTTTAAGGTCCCTTCCAACCCAAACCATTCTTTGATTCTCCAAAGCAAAAATCCCCTTACTCTTATATGAGTAACTCTCCAAGTCTCTGCTCAAAGCAGGGCACACTTGCCTCATGCTCTCAGATGGTTCTCAGTTGAAGGGAAAATACCAGCTGAGTTGACTGGCCATCAATTTCAGTGGCAGCAGCAAGCACAGGAGGTCATTTCAAACTGAAAGTGAATACTTTTGTAGGTTATTATTAGTGGCTCCAAGATGGAAATGTGATTCTCTGGCAAACAGCAATTTTCTGACTTGGACTCCTCTCTTTGAGAAAGCTATTTCCAAGCACTGCCATCATGCCACTTTTATAGGCAGCATAGATGAGAGCAAGATGGGAATTCTCAGAGAATGTCAGTAGTTTTTTAACATGTAAAAAAAAAACCCTAAAGAAATTAAAAAAACCTTTTCCTGCAGTATTTTCTGTGAAATGCAACACGGGCACAGGCTGCCCAGTCCCTTAGCAGGAAACAGACTCTTTTTCAGCTCAAGTACTCCCACTCCTTCTCTTCACTGATTGATTTTGTTTTGCTTGACTTGACAAGACCATGTTGAACAAATCTGAATTATCTATATGTTGCTGACTGGATCAGCAACAGATCCTTTGGTTGGCTTGTCATTTAGTCATATAAATTACATTAATGAGGGCTGTAAATCTTAGCTCTCTGAGGACATAGCCATACAATAGAAACCAATTCAAAGCTTTAAAAAAAGCAAAGACATCCTGATTATCCAGGCAGTTCTTTAAATGCAACCCATCCTCTCTTGGAATTTACCCTGGATTTCTGTTGCTTAGTTTTCTGAAGATAAGTTACCTTCTTTAAAGAAAAATTAAGCTAACCTGATGGGCAAATTTTGCTAAATTCCTTGGGAAGAATGGGAGGAAAACAATTACATGTGGAATTGTGAAGTTTTACATAGGTAGAAATATGTAACAAAATGCTCATGCAAACATGTTTTTAAAAAAGGTCTAAAAGCTGGTTCTCTTATCTTTAACCACAGATTTCATAGGCTAAAGTTATATCTAGTAGTCAATAAACCAATTTATGTATTCTTTCCATTGTCCTCTTATGCTTGAATTAAAAAATAAGAATATTAAAGAAAAAGACACTGTCAAGAATATATAAAATCACAAAATCATTAGCAGCAAGAACCATGTTTAAGTTCTCTGACTTTCAGTAATAGAATAGGCATAAAATGTATTAAAAGACTTTCCTAAAACTGGCTTCCTCTCTGTCAATCTTTTCAAAGACATAAAAGGGTTGTTAACAAGTGATATAAACCTCTCACCTTTTCCCAAGTTCTCTTCACAAAGCATTTAGTGTTCAACTAAATGCATTAAATGGACAGCCTGAGTCATGCCCTCCAGGGATTGAGGGGGCATCCACAACCTCTCTGGGCAACCTGTTCCAGTGTCTCAACACCCTCACAGGAAAGAACTTCTTTCTTATATCCTGCCTAAATCTCCCCTCCTATAATTTGCTTCCATTACTCCTAGTCCTACCAACCTGGATCCTATTAAAAAGTTCTACCTCAGCCTTCCTGTAACCCCTCCTTCAGGTACTGTGAAGCTACTAGGAGGTCCCCCCTGAGCCTTCTCTTCTCCAGGCTGAACAACCCCAACTCCTTCAGCTTGTCCTCTCATCATCTTCATGGCCCTCTAATGATGTTATCAGGTTTACCATAATCATACTAAAAGATGTCTTATAAGGTATACTAATTTATAACAATGTTGAAATTCTCTCTCTGTCTCATCTTCATGTTCCTGACTTTCTCTGATATAAATACACTGAATTGCCATCTTTGTTGGCTTTTTTTTGATAAAGCCTTTTTGCTTGCACACGAGGACTGAAGTCTATCATCAATGCACATTAGTTTGATGGGACAAAAGTACTTCACAAAGTGCAAGCTAGTTTTTGAGTGCATGTGATTTATTCATACACTGAATGACTCTTTGTCATTTACTGCCTAAATGGAACTTGTTTGACTCAAATACAGCTTTTCCTCCTTCGTTAGCTATCTTGCATGTGATCTCCAGGTCTGCCCTTTAAATGAACATACCACTCTCTTCCACCTCCAGCATTTTTCATGGACACCTCCCAAGAAATGTCAACAGCTGCAAAATTTCTTCAACTTTCTTCAC
>VZTY01026135.1:3027-37150 GCA_013400935.1 Turnix velox
AGCCCCTGTCAGGCAGGACCATGGTGCCCCTGTAGCCTCAAAAGGCAGAATCCTAAACGAAAGAAAGGGGTGGAGCAAAGCTGGAGGTCCGGGCAGTGTGTGAGCTCCCTCCCTGCCCACCTCAGCGCCTCCAGCTCCTCTGAACAACCCACAGGAAGTTGTGGCAAGAAATGCCCAAGAAAGGCCCAAGAAATGAAGCTGTGAGGGACGAGCATTCCTCTCTGCCAATGTCCTTGCTTCTGGGGAGGCCACTGCTCCAACAAAAACATCATCCATGAGGAGAACACAGTCAGTGACGACTGGAGATTCCCCCTCAAGGGGAAGGGAAGGCCCCATGGGCCGGGCAGAGCCCACTCACAGAGCCCGGGTTAAGGCCATAACCAGGAATCTCCCAAATCTGTTACAGTTCTCTCACTGCTTATTTCCTAGGTAGGTGGAGAGGAGACTGGAACTTGTAGGCCCAGGGTGATCAGAAGAGACTTTAGTACCTCAGGAAAATTATCAAAGGAATCTGGTTCACAAGTTATTTTTTCTACCCTCCTTCCAGTAGGAGGAAATAACACTGGAAGGAACAAATGTAACCACTTCATGGCTCTGTAGCTGGTGTCACCAACACTACTTTGGATTGTATGGCAATGGGATGGCTCAGGCAGCACCAGGAACCTTCTCATCAGGTGTCCCAAAGGGGAAAGGGAGTTTTTTCCCCAAGAGATTTCAGGGCTTTAAACTAGAGGCGAAGGGGGAAGAGGTAGCTGGGCTGGCACCAGTGGGGCAGAGCAATAATATCAACGAAAGCCAGGAGATTCCCATCCCCCTGGGGTGCAACCAGCTGCTGGGCTCCCCAAAATGCCTGTACACCAGTGCAGCTGGGGAATAAACAGGAGGAGTTAGAAATCTGTGTTTAGACAAGAGGTTATGATCTGGTGGTAATGACAGAGACATGGTGGGACAACTCACATGGCTGGAACATGGCTGGAACATGGCCATGGATGGTTGTGTCCTTCTCAGGCCAGCAAGGTGAGGTGCTGGGGTTGCACTCTGCAGCTAGAATTGAGAGCTGTACAGGAGTGCATGAGGAGAAAGTTGAGAGGTTGTGGTTGAGAACAAAAGGACAGGCTGGCAGAGGTGATACTCTTCTGGGGGTCTGTTACAGGCCACCACGTCAGGAAGTCAATGAAGCCTTCTACAGGCAGCTGAGAGCAACCTCTAGGGTACAGGCTCTGGTCATTGTGGGGGATTTTAGCTCCCCTGATATTTGCTGGAAAGCCCACTCAGCCAGACATCCACAGTACAAAAGGTTCCTCCTGTTCATTGATGTCAGCTTCCTGCTGCAAATGGTGGATGAGCCAACTAGGAGAGGAGCACTACTGAGTCTCATCCTCATTAACAAGGAGGTTCTGGTTGAAGCATTGAAGGTTGAGGTTGTAGTGACCATGAGATGATGGAGCTCATGATCTCGTGTGGCAGGAAGAGGACAGCAAGCAGAATCACAACCCTGGACTTCCATAGGGCTACCTATTACTAGGTAAAATCCTACAGGACAGGGTAGAAGGTAAGGGAGCCCAAGACAGCTGGTTAGAATTTGAGGGCCACTTCTTCCAAGCTCAAGATCCAGAAGGTTGGAAGTCAAGAAAGGGAGCCAGGAGACCTGCCTGGTTAAAAAGGGCAAACTCAAGTGGAAGAGGAGAATCTACAGATCATGGAAGGAGGGACTGATCACTTAGGAGGAATATAGGACTGTTGTCAGAGGATGTAGAGTGGCAACTAGGAAAGCTAAGGCCTCCTTAGAAATAGAAAAGTTACTTCATTGACTAAAAGCATCATGAGGGTATGCCAGATTAAGAGTTCTCTTGCCATAGAATGGACAGACATAAAATTACATGATAAGAATATTAATTAGTCACACTGCTATGAGAACTATCAAAGAAATTCAAGATTTTTAGTAAGGACACCAAAATAATTCACATAGTCATCTAAGTTCCTTCAGGAACTTTAGTTTGCGTCCACAGCAAATGCAATTTAAACTAAATTTCTGGTTTATTCCTAAGTTTTATGAATTTATATAATTAATAAATACGTGTGCACAATCAAAGCAGATTTCCATGGTTTCTGAAAGATAATTTTAAATAATGCAGATATTTAGAATCAGCTGCATTATATATACACTTGTTGTAGATAGAAATCAATAGGTGTGTATATATATTAATACATAAATGTCTTATTAAAACAAATTTCCATTTTTTTTTACATGGTAGCTGAAATCTGATATAACATGAAAATTTGATCCCAGGAGCCTAAGGCTGGGCACAGCAGTGAGGAAGATTAGTAACAATGTGGAGAAATACTACAGAGGTTCTTTCAACTAAAAATCAGAGCTGTCTCTTTTCAAAATACTATTGGAACTTGAAGATGGCCCATCCAGCCCAAAAAAAACCCCATAGGTGTCATTTGAAAAATGTCATGAAAAACATTTCTGCTTCTTAGCACAGCAAACCCTTCTACAGCCTTCAGGCTGGTGAGATGTATCAGTTGGAATCTTGATTAGAAAGTACACTGATGATGCAAAGTGTGACATATCAGTACATTCTAGCCATAGACTACACTGCACGTAATTTTAGACCAAATAAAATAGACAACATCTCGATTCTAAAAATGTACTTTTCACCTAAAGCCCCCAAATATTTTTTTCCTTTGTTTTCCCTTATTTAACCATCAGGTACTCAAGCAAAATTTAACATTTTCACATGGTTCACTGCTATGGTACATCAGAAAAGCTACCTAGATCAAGAAAATGCAAGGAAAAATCTGAAGGAATATACACTAAAGATGCTTTTAACATTTACATTCCTGTCATAAATGATAAAAATTTTTTTCCTTTCAATTCTTTGGTGTCTACATGTCAAATCTTTAACTAACATTGTCACTAGAAATCTTCAATTAATGTCAATATTAATGGAGCTTTATGTGGCACAGATAATAGAACACATGCATAATATAGATATAATAATGTAAATACCTCAAGTTTTACATAATACTAGTAAAAAGCCCACTAATAAAGAATAATCCAAGAAAAGCACTATTTGTGATGGCATTACCATACTTTTTCATATAAGTAAAAAGAGTCCCTTCTCTAAATAACTCCTAAATGCCTAGGGCTCTAACATATTGCTGCAAGCTATAATGGTTATAACTGTTAATCCAATACACCTTTTATACAAACCCATAAACACAGGAGTGGAAAAATAGCACAGATGTTCATCTTTAATGCAATTTCCATTCAATTTCCTAAGTGCAGTCCCTGTGTGCAAACTAGCTTAACGTTATGTTTAGCTTGCAAATTCTTTTAATAAATAATGAATGCAATAAAACTGGTAGATCAATGGCAAGCTCAGAAATCATAAAAAAAGCCTTTTGTGCTCAGGCTGTTGCCGATTTCAAACTTTAATCCAGTGACAGATCGATAGTACTTTTTCTTTTTAACCCATCACATAAATAGCAGGTAGACTAGATGTAGGTTAAACGCTGGTACCAGATATCAATTTCCAGAAACTTGATAAGATCAGACACGATTGCAATTGAACATTTTATACCTTAATGTATACACAACAACATACACTGCCAAACATTACACTTTAAGGCACCACACAGTAATAAAGCAAGCACTATTCATTTGTTTTGGTTCTTACTTTTTGGGGGAAATGATTATTTGTAACTGAGTCAAGAAAGGCTCTGACACAATATATTTTAATGAGCAAAATGGGCTTAGCAGGTCAAGATGTGCTGACAAGGAAATACAATCTCCCCACACTTGCTAGTGACAATAAACTTTAGACACACACAAACAGCAACAGAGCTGTGCTACAAACAGAAAGGGAAGCAAAAAATTTATTATTTACTTTTTGGATATTAGAACCTTCTAGGAAAATAGTTACTGGTGTTTCTTACAGGTTGTAGAACAGAGGGGAGAGGGGAAAGCCTATTACTAAGTCACTTTGGATAACCATGCTTTAACAAGAGGGAACAAAGATCAAAAGCATGTAGCCCCAAGGGACAGTTCTAATATCAAGCAGGATAAATCTAAATCACCAAGAATCATTATTAAGTAATGTACTGGGTGCTTGGTAATGCATGTTTAATTGTAACTTATAAAAATCTTGCCTTGTCTTGTGCCAGAGGAATGTGTCACTGCAATAACACAAAGATGGCAATAAGTCTACAGCATCATTATTTGGGTTTGCTAATAGCACTGCTTACATAAACAATTATTAAAATGCTGCATTTCAATACACATACAGCGTTTTATTACACTCAATCACTTGACATATTTATGAAAGTTACTAGATAGGAACTTCTTAGATATTTTAAACTAAGAATGGACAATTTGGTTCATAAATTCAGAAAATATGAAGTTACCACTTCTAGAACATGCACAGCAAAGGTTAATGATCAGCAAGAACAAGGTTAGACCAAAAAGTCTAGTGCCTAGATATAAGCATAATTCTCTGAAAAGTATTTCCCATCTCCAACAAGAAGCTCTTTGCCCTTCCTCTGGAAAACTTCCACTGGCATGAAAGGGATATTCTCCTCAGCAAAGTCAAAACTGGGACTTCATAGCCCAGATCTCTACACCTTTTTTATATTGATACTGATACTGCTCTTAATGTGAATTCCACTCAGCAAGCAATGAAATAAACAGGATACAATTGTTCAAAACGTTGCAGAATTATAATTTGAAAGATTTTCTGCAAAATTTCCAAGGTGGGCAGATGCTGGTTTTTCCACTCTAAGGCCACAGCCACACAACAAAACATGTTTTTCTAATTCAGTGATTTCTGCTGTGCTCCCCAATTCTACCCAAGCCGATTTTCATCTGCCTTTGAAACAAACAGTGACTCTGAGTCCAACCATAGCCCCAGTGTGAGAATAATTTCCTATCTAGAGAGCTGGTCACTACTGGAGGCATTCTAAGTATAATGCTATTGCCACACATTGATATATTGTTGAAAGAAAAGCAAAACACAACAATGCTAAAGCTTAAACTCATTTGAATAAACTGTGAATTTCTATTACATATATTGTTTCCTTTATCAAATTGGAACTACTGGAGCAAGAATACCAAGAATGCTGACATAAATCTAGATCTGTTACAGCCAGTTTCTCCAATTTATTCTCTGTAGCCTTAATGACAAAAAGTCAAAGTTCTTCTGTGTGCATGAAAGATTAGGAAAAGGAACATTCATGGTAATTTTTAGCACTCATATAAGCCACCACAGATAAAGAGATCGGGTTTAAAGAAATAATTGAAAGAAATAACAAAACACTTTTATCTCCTAAAGAAATAACGAGGAAGATCACAACTATTTTATTAAACACCAAGGAATAAAACCTGGGCATAGCCTCCACAGGAAATACATCTTCATTATGCATGGCAGAGTACTTCACACTTTGAGCAATCTTTTCCAGAATTTAAAAAAACTGTTTCACAAAAACACATTCCAGTCCCTTATGATTTGTGTTCCACAGGTTCTGCTCTATGATAATGGATCCCAGACTACACAGATCAACAGTGATCAACAACTTTCCTAGGGTACACCACGTTTTATGGTACATAGTAAGAGAAATAGAACAAACAAATACTCCTGTTTTCAATGTAACAGATGAATACAGACACACTTGAGCTTTAAGAATCTTATAAGAATTAAAAAATTACTTCAGCCTGTAATCTATTTGGACACAACGATATTCTATTTCTAGCTTCACTTTTAACATGTTCGAGCCTTATATTATTTATTCAGATCATTCCTATTACAATGAAATATTAATGCTGAGAAAGTGGTTACTCTATTAAGGACCTATCCTATGTTTAGATTTAAATATTGATCTTCACTGTTTGGCAATAATTAATCATTCTGCATGAAACCCTATTTGTCTGACTTTGTATTCTAATACGATCAGAAGTTTAGCATCTTCCCCACAATGATGCCATGATTAAATTTATATTTTGACCTATTCCTAAAGGCAATTTAGTTATTCCAACAGAAGGGGGAAAAGGGGATGCCGCCACTTTAAAAGCTTCAATCTCTTTGACATTGCTGGCAGTGTCTGGGAACATTAATGCATCTGTCATGATAACAAGCTAAGAATAACATCTAGACATCAAACCGAGCAGAGAATCCATCTGAAGTGATTCATTCAGATCTGTCTCATTGATTTATTAAACACAGGGCAACATCTGCAGCCTCACAGAGCCGCTTGGCAAAATTAATGCAAGATCAATTCAAATGGAAAAAAGTGCAAAAGAGATAAATCAAAACACAATTTGCATGCAGTTCCACAATCAGGCTTATTGGGTGCAAATGCTCAATTTCCCTCCCAAAGCAAATGAGTTTAAATGTTGTTTTATCTTCGTAGAATTGTGTGATTTGAAGTGACAGTGAAGAGTTCTGCAGGTTGAAATGGTGAAAAGAAAAAAAAAAGGGAGAAGAAATGCTTGTAAAGACCTTTTGAATATGCAACAAGAATATCATTAATACCTAATTGTTTAGCTTTTTTGTCTTTGCTACAAAAACACAGTATTTTTCAGTTGTGGAAGTCTCTGTAGAAAATTACATATGTATTATGCATATACACATGCAGGAAACACACAAATACTCCATTTTGGAGGAAAAGCATGATACACTTCAAATAGGGAGCTCTATTGCTACAAAAAAAGAAGGGAATTTTAATCAAGGCTTCTCCACATTAGATGTGCTTGTGATGAAAATATTCAAGTATTTTAGTAGTTTTGAACAAGCACAGACTGTCAAGATGTCCAAAAAGAAAGATTTTTTTTTTCCAACAGTGTAATTAATCTGCTCAGAAAGTGGAAAAATGTTTTTTTGCATCTCTAGCAGAATCCACTATGGTAGTGATCTCTCTCCAGAATGTTTTAAGTTAGTCTCCTCTCCAAGGAAAAAAAAAAGGAAGCTGAGAAATCAATCATTGTTTGTATTTTTAACATGCTACCACCTCCAAAATTCAAAAGTTTGGCCAAGGCTGAATGCATACTAAATATTGACTTAGTCAAAGAAGTTTATATAATCAGATGTCGACATTTAAAATCAATGTACAAGGAAGCTCTGTGCAGTGCTACATGACAAGATTGCTTTAATTATAATCTTGACATCATTCTCCTAATAAAAGACAGAGTATTGCTGACTATAGGGTAGCTTTTAATAGTCAACATGACTAGACCCTCATTATCTCATAAAATAAAATGTCTGCGTTTACTGCCTAAAGTCATTTCTAAAGCCTTTTATTGTCTGTGAATAGCTAAAGTAATACTTTGTATTAGCTTAACTGGTTACTTTAAAATATATTTTTTTAAATTATCTATTAATTTAAATTCTGGGAAGTATTCTTACTGTTCACTGATTGTCCAGACCAACACCATACATCAAATACATAACCTGTACTGTGGGGTTTACTGATGATACTTGCATAAGACTCATTTTAAAGACTGACATATTTACCATCATAAAAATCTTTACTAGTTTCAAATTTCAATTTTAAATCTTATAATAATTTTTTCCTTTAAATTAGCATTATGCTCTCCAACTAAAATTAAGCACATGCTCATAATTTAAGTAATCTTCTAAATTAGTAAGTAAATGCATTGTACTAACTATTCACTTCAAGATACTGCCTGTAATGAAATTAACAGTTAGTTTCATTTTACAAACATTGCTTCCAAATCAGATTATGGGATGATGGTTAACAATGAAGTTCAGAATGTTTTGTTTACACGTGATTGCAAAGACTACATGCATACATCTAAAATAAATTTTAAAAAACCCACTAGACAAGTGAAAGACACTAAATATAGGAAACTAGTGTTACATACACAGCCTGCACACCAAACTTTCACTTACAGGTACATTTCTCTGCAGTTTTTATGAGCTTTGTACTCAACCTCAATTAAAAAAAAAACTGAACAAAGCAAGCAGAAGAATTTCTCTTTTTTTCAATTATGTAAATCTGATGGCTCACATTCCAATTAGAGTGTACACTCACATAAGAAATGTTGACTTCTAAAAAGTCAGCTAACATTGAAAACAATGACAGAATATTTCTTACTGTTTTTTCAGGCAGCTCTTTAGTTTAATATTTTATAGGATTCAAAAGTACACAACAATCTCTATAAACTAAAAAATATGTACATTACAAAAGCAATGTACAGCATTCCAAGTTGAAAGTAATGCTTGAGCCACACAGTACAACTATAAGCCAAAGGTTTTGCTTCTAAAAAAAAAAAAAAAATCCTGTTTTTTCCAAGGCTTAACTTCCCAGGTATCTTTACTTCACAGACCTAAACGCTTTATGTAGAGCTGTAGCAGCTCTATTACATTTTATCTGTTTGGTATCATGCACTGCAGTGGTTCCCAAGTCACTTTAGAGCAAACAAAAATCAGTTTGCTCATACCTTTAGCTATTTTTATCTGGAATGCTCTCCCATTAAGTATGGATTATAAAAATACCCTGTAAATAAAATTACATATATAAGTATACCGTTAGCATCACGGAGTACAAGCTGCAGAATGTTAATGCCTGAGAAAAGTTTACTAAGTGCTGATAATCCTTATCATGCAATTACACCTGAAACTGTGAATGCAAAATACATTCAAACAGCCAGGTTACTCAAACCAGTGGCATTTCCAAAAGATACAAAGAAAGGTTCACTGATGTTGCAATAAATGAGAAACATCTTTGGAAATATGAAGCTGTTTTCTATTCCTGAAAAGCTAACAATGCAAAGTCTTTTAATCAGCAGTCAGGGAGAGCTTGGGCTTGCACACGTGTTGAATGTACTTTCTGAGTTGAGAGCTGAGAATCCATAGAGATACCTTTCTGTCCTATTAGATCCCCCTTTAGCAGTGCTCTTGCTGCATTTTCTGCCTTTGACTAGGTCTTCATTCCACCAACTGTTCCTTTCAAATCCTCATCTGAACATCAGCTCCATACTTACAGCCCCCCCGGCCTCCCTTCTCAGCTGCTCCTTGCCTTACTTTGCCTATCACAGACATAACTCTTTGTTAAAGAGGCAAAAAAAAAGTTACGAAATACAAGTTTTAAACATTTAACACTTCAGCATCTCTTGATCTTAAATCATAGGTTGCAAGCGAGCAGAAATCATTACTCTGCATTTAGGGGCTGTATAATCAAATCACATCCTGTGATTTCCCTGAGGGAAAAACGTTGGCACCATCACAGAAATTAAGAAGATGTTATTTCTTTAATGCTCAGAGTTTCAGAAACATTTCAGAGAAGGATTTATATGATAAACGTGCCCCTTAGTGATCTTACATTAATTTTGTGCGCATATTTTAGTCACAAGCCTTAGTTCTAACACCAGGCAGTAGCTGTGATGTCACTGAGGTGCACGACATCAAAATTAACAAGCAGTGGGAGAGAGCATCACAGAACACAAGCGAGAGAAAAGAAAAACATCCTTAAAATAAACACGCCGAGGAATGGAGCGCAAGCATCTCTAAAATGTCACCTTTAACATAATATAACTTTAAACAAAACAAATAAAGCTACTCAAGAATGGACGTCCGGTCTGCTCCTGCTTACAGCAGCCAGAACAGGCTCAGGGCCCAAAATAGCGCCTATTTAAAAGGATATTAAAAAAAAAAAAAACCACATCCCAAACCCACTTAACACGTTCAGTCCTAAACACCCAGAAATAGCGGCACAAGAAACAAAAATTACTAAATATTTGCATGCTGGAAGTCAGATACCGCCCGCAAAGCTCTTTGGAGCAACCTCTGTGAAGTTTCCTGCCAGGCAGAGAGGCAGGAGCACATTGAAATGCAAATGTTCCCGAAGAGGTATCTCACGAAGTGCTAAAGTAGGAAATGTCACTGCCAAAGCGGCTTCCATCCCACACCGCCGCGATACCTATCCCTGCTCAGCCCCGAGAGGGGTTTTGTGTTTATTAGATCATTATCATTTCTAAAGGCAGCAGCTATGAGGTCACAAACCGGGATTATAACCCCAAGGAGGAAGGGCTCAGCGGGGATCTCCCATGAATACAGCCCGCTCCGGGCTCGCCCAGACCAGCGGGATGGGGCAGGGGCTGCGGCCGCCCCGGACCCCTCCATGGCGGGGGCAAAGTTACCGCCCAGCGACCCCGAGCAACAGTTTGCACCCGTCAATGTCCCCCTGAGCTGCCCGGCATCCCGAGGAGAGTTCCCAACTTTCAGCTGAATAACAGGGAAAAGTTTTGCGTAGTGGTTGTTTGTTTTTTTTTTTCCTATCAGCTTTCCCAGCTAGGGAAAAAGTTTGCGGCATGGCCTCGCTGCTCGGGGGCTGGAAAAATCCTGGAAAGTTTTCCACGCCGGTACCGCCGCGGTGTTCGCTTCCCCCCCTCCCCGCCCCGAAGCGGCGTCGTACCCCGGCACCGCTCGGCCCGGAGCCCCCGCCCGGCACACGCACACACCCCGCAGGGACAGGACCCATCGTCCCCCACCCCCAGCGCGGTCCCCAGCGGAAGAAGAGCAAAGTTTGGCCGCTCACCTCGCGTTGGTGCAGTCGTTGTACAAAGTTTCGAAGTCTTTCCTGGTGATGAGCTTGCAGCGGTTGACGCCGGGCTGGATGGCCCCCAACCCCCGCAGGATGCGGACCTGCTCCACCGTGCACACCACCGGCGATATATCCAGCCGCTTCAGCTTGGTGTAGACCGTGTGCAGCCCCCCCACCAGGTGCTTCNCAAACCCACTTAACACGTTCAGTCCTAAACACCCAGAAATAGCGGCACAAGAAACAAAAATTACTAAATATTTGCATGCTGGAAGTCAGATACCGCCCGCAAAGCTCTTTGGAGCAACCTCTGTGAAGTTTCCTGCCAGGCAGAGAGGCAGGAGCACATTGAAATGCAAATGTTCCCGAAGAGGTATCTCACGAAGTGCTAAAGTAGGAAATGTCACTGCCAAAGCGGCTTCCATCCCACACCGCCGCGATACCTATCCCTGCTCAGCCCCGAGAGGGGTTTTGTGTTTATTAGATCATTATCATTTCTAAAGGCAGCAGCTATGAGGTCACAAACCGGGATTATAACCCCAAGGAGGAAGGGCTCAGCGGGGATCTCCCATGAATACAGCCCGCTCCGGGCTCGCCCAGACCAGCGGGATGGGGCAGGGGCTGCGGCCGCCCCGGACCCCTCCATGGCGGGGGCAAAGTTACCGCCCAACGACCCCGAGCAACAGTTTGCCCCCGTCAATGTCCCCCTGAGCTGCCCGGCATCCCGAGGAGAGTTCCCAACTTTCAGCTGAATAACAGGGAAAAGTTTTGCGTAGTGGTTGTTTGTTTTTTTTTTTCCTATCAGCTTTCCCAGCTAGGGAAAAAGTTTGCGGCATGGCCTCGCTGCTCGGGGGCTGGAAAAATCCTGGAAAGTTTTCCACGCCGGTACCGCCGCGGTGTTCGCTTCCCCCCCTCCCCGCCCCGAAGCGGCGTCGTACCCCGGCACCGCTCGGCCCGGAGCCCCCGCCCGGTACACGCACACACCCCGCAGGGATAAAACCCATCGTCCCCCACCCCCAGCGCGGTCCCCAGCGGAAGAAGAGCAAAGTTTGGCCGCTCACCTCGCGTTGGTGCAGTCGTTGTACAAAGTTTCGAAGTCTTTCCTGGTGATGAGCTTGCAGCGGTTGACGCCGGGCTGGATGGCCCCCAACCCCCGCAGGATGCGGACCTGCTCCACCGTGCACACCACCGGCGATATATCCAGCCGCTTCAGCTTGGTGTAGACCGTGTGCAGCCCCCCCACCAGGTGCTTCAGGAAGAGATCAAAGACCTGCGGCAGGCAGATCAGCTCCTGCCCCTCCACGAGGAACGAGGCCACCTTCACCCCGTGCAGGTCGACCATCTTCCACTCGTTGCCGCCCCCGCCGCCTCCCCCGCCGCCCCCCGCGCCGGCCCCGCCGCTGCCGGCGGAGAGAAAACTATTGACGATGCTGTTGGTGAGGCGCGGAGACTCGGCGGGGCTGGAGTACAGCGGGTCCGCCCGGAACAAGCCCGTAGAGCCCCCCGCGCCGCCGCTGGAAGTTGCGGCGATGACGGGCGGCGCGGAGACAGCCATGGCCAGCCCCGGGCTCGCCTCTCGCCCCCTCTCGCTGTGTCCCCGCGCTCTTTGCGGTACAACTGCCCACACCGCCGCACGCAGCGCCCGCCGCACAGACCCCTCCCCAGCGCCGCCGGAGGGGGGTGTGTGCGGGGAGGGGGGGAAGAGTGACAGCGGCCTCCAGCCAATGCGCCCCGCACGCCTCCAGCACCGCCCACAACACAACGCTGCCTGCGAGCGAGGCGGGGCACAGCCGCCCGCTGCACCTGGGCCGAGCGGCGGGAGGCGGCCGGGTCGGGTCTGCGAAGGGGGTCCGATCGCTTCCTCCCTCTCCCCGGCTTCTGCACTCCCACCCTGGTTCCTCCAAAGCTCCCTGCCTCTCTCCAGCTCCTGCACCCCCTCCCCGGCTCCTCCAAAGCTCCGTCTCCGCGGAGTAAAAAAGTTTCGGAGGACTCGCCCTGGTCCGGGAGGTGGTTCTGCGGAGACTCGGAGGGCACAGCTGGGGTCTGCCCGCTCTAAGTCCAGGAGCCGTCCCCTCTTTTTTCGGGTAGTTTCAGCGGTCGCACGTTGTTGGGCGCTGAAACACCTGTGCCCTGAGAGAAATCCCACTTTGTGTTTGCTTACTGAGAAACTGACTCTTTCAGAAATCCGACTTTGTGTTCGCGTGCTGAGAAACGGACTCTTTCCTTTGCAGACGGAGGAGGCGGCGGTGTGTGGCGAAGGGAGCGGGGTCTAAAGCAAGTGAAGTCCCAGCCGGGTGGGGAGCGTGTCCTGTACTGGGGGGTGATGACGAGACAAAGGCCCTGCTCGGGACGTTTTGTGTGTCACGGCTTGAAGATTCCACATTCGAGTGTGGCACCAGTTGTGTTACAGGTGGTATTGGCCGCCTGTGTATCAGGCACACTGGGATGCATCGTGTGGTACCGTCCTGTGTCTCCTTCCCCTGTAACCAGGTCCGGTAGTGACCCATTTACTGACACAAGTGCTGCTCAGCTTTCTGTGTCCTTAACAAACAGCAAATTTCATATAGAGGAGCTGAGTCTGACAAATCACACCCAGCAGCACCCAGGACTGGGTTGACTGGTTGTTTGCTTTCTCCCATTGTACTTTGATTACACTTATTTTCCAGCCTCTTCTCTTTCTTCCTATATATCAGCATCTTCTCTCCTGCCTATTTCAGTCTTTTCAACATCTTCTCTCCTGCCTATTTCCACTCTTTTCAGTCTTTTCAACATCTTTTTTCCTGCCTATTTCCACTTTTTTCAGTCTTTTATCTTTCCTACTCCTTTAACCTCTTTGTTTCTTCTCTCTCCTCCTTTTTTGCCTTCCCCCTGAAGCATTCAGTAAACAGAAGAAGCAGAAAAAAGTACAAAGAAAACTTTTCAAGTTTTAGAAGCAATAAAAACAGAGCATTTAGACTGTTTCCATGATTGTACTGCTTGTGTACACTGTCTTGTTTCCTNTAAATCCCTTTGCTTGTTAACTTAAACGTTCTGAAGTTCACCTTAGTTTCTCTCCAGTGATCACAGGTGTGTTTTAAGAAGAGCCACTTGTTTTAGGCCCCTTGCCTAGCCTAAAAAATAAGGCAGAATTTCACATAAGCTGGGTTCAAATGAGCATCTTTCAATAGGAATCCTTATGTCTCCTGTTCATGCATCTTTCCAGGATCAGAACCTTAGATTGGAAGTTTTATGGGGTAGGGGTGTTGACTTCTGCAAAGCGTTGAGTACAATTGAACTCATGAGATTTTTACACATTGAAAATTATAGAAATAACAAATAACTGGCTTCATATAGAAACTTTGGAGACTTAATTTACTGGATATGATATAAGGGATGTGATAAATCAGATCTAAGCATTTTTCATCAGCTTTGCCCTTTTAAAGACGTTTCTTGCTTTGAGATTAATGTGACAATGAAACTCCACCCTGAGAATTCTTTTTCCTTTTTGACTTTAATGCCTTCCATAAGCTAAACATATTTCTAAATAAGGCTGAACTTTTTGCAAGGCCAGAGGAAGCCTTGCGCATCAACACCCTGCAAGTTGGAGTGGCATGAGGCAATATAAAATCATAAAGGCTGTAGTAAAAACAGTACCCTTGAGAGGTGACTATCCATGGAGAGAAGAACTGCTCTTAAACCAAGAAAATGCTCAAGGTTTAGGAATTAATACCAGACAGTTCAACGAGGAATATTCAAATCGACTGTATCAATGAATTTTATTATTTTCCTGCAGTTTTAAGGCAAAGTTACTAAAACCAAACAATCATACAGTAATATCTTGTCAGTTACAAAGTATCCAGATGGTTTATTTGAACAGAGTCCAGCAGTATGCAATTTGAATGTGTGCAAACTACTCAGCCTCCCTATAGCTGAAATAAGCATTTCAGAATATTTATATAAAGTTTAAGTTGAAATATTTTTATTCATTTTGGGCTGGCTTGCAAAACATTCTGTTTCCTTAACACTGTCAGCTGGAGAAATCTCCGTGAGTTGTGTGCTTAGTCCTATATAAAAAATTGGCTTTGTTTGGATGGCAAAATGTCAAGCAAAGGTTCTGTTGTATTTGTTTGTTTTTGTTTTTATCCTCATTGCATATGCCCTGCTGTAGGGAAATGTGGAAGAGCTGTTTTCTGACACAGGGGAAGAGAGGAAAACCCCAGTCACTCCACATAGGGCCAGTCAACAGCTTTCTGGAAATCCCTTTTTTGCCAGCTGGCACAATGTGGGTCCTGGCTCAGAGGAATCCTATAGAGAAAATGATGGGTGACACAATTGACTAGGAGGAGACAATGATCAAAAATAATGACAGCTTTTAAAATGAAACACTAGGGAATGAATTAATAATAATAATTTTTTTTTTTCTGGAATGGTGGAACGCTCAGTTGTGATGTTTGTGTTTTATCTCGCTCTACTGCAGCCAAACATGAGGCAGGACAATAAAAAAGGGGATTCTTTAGCTATTATGATGTGATTTTAGCATAAAGAAATTTTTCTATAGACTTGATACATCATTATATGTAACATTAAGATGTGAGACTATAGGAAAAGATGCTACTTTTTAGTGAGGATGAGGGTTAAATGCAATCATTGGCTTATAAGAGCCATAGATATGGGGTCAAAATGAAGGATGAAAGCAGAACTGAAAGATGCCTTTCTAATGCACCCTGTTCATTGTGAGGAGAAAGACTAATTTTTCTGAATTCTAGTCTGACTGGAGTTCTAGTGACAGTAATATTCACCCAGTTCTTAACAAAGCCCCAATCTAAAGTTCATCACATACCCCAGTCATCACAAGCATGCAAATTACTGAATTATTGAATTCTGAGTAAAGGATTGAAAAGGAAGGAAGGAAAAAAATACTATAAATCTATTAAAAAATACTAAGTTTTTGCTAGTTTAATCTTGGTTTACTAGGGAAAATGTAACCATTATTACACTAACAAATGTAGGCCACTGATGTGGGAAAAAGAAGAGACTGGAATTAGAATGTCATTGCCCACATTTTTCTAGACACACCCGTACTCAACACTTTTATTCAATTTATTTCTGACATTTCAGAAAAGGGTTTTTTTTTCAGATTAAAACTTCCCACCTGAACACCAAGGACTTCAAATAAAACTGATGAATCTAACTAAGTATCAATAAAAAAAGATCCCTTCTCTTATGTAATTAAAAGTATTGTATTAATGTGTGCGTAATGCAGAATCAATAAATAATGAATTAGCACTGATTGTAATTGAATGTTTTCATAATTTTATTGTCAGCCATGATAAATAATCAGTACATTTCTACTGCATTAAATTAATTAGGGTGTCATTTCTATGACATACATCAGCAGTGAAGTAATGCAGTGACATCTGTTTCTAATGTTTTAAAGATGTGGGATTCCTTATTAAGTAAAAGGGAGAGTTATTAGAGGTGTTGCTTGTGATTGGCAGTGAGAGTGGGACAGTCAAAGAGATGGAATGAAGGAACTTGGACTCTTGGCAAATGCTTCATCTCAGCCCCCAGTGGCCGTGAGTAACAATGACTAGAGGAAATTTTGCATCTTCAGGCTTTTAGAAAACCCTTCCCACCTTCCCAGAGGATCTTCTCTCCCTTCTACAATCAGGGAAGATTCGAACATTCAAAATAATGATCCATTAAATAATCCATTTCTTTATCTATTTTTCTGCCTCAATCCTTTGCATATACAAAGGGTGTGAGGTGGTCATTATAAAGTCACAGATGAATTCTTTCTGGCTGTGACATTCTTATGTAGAAGTATCTGGACTGTTGTGTCTAAACTTTGCTTGAAAATTAGATTAATTTAGTTTATTTCAGCACTTTGATACCACTCCTGATAATGAACATTACTCACAGAAGAAACAGTTTCAGTAGACAATGCAAACATGGGAATTGAGAAGTGAATGTGCAGAACAGGAAGAAAAGAATAAATGGAAGGGAACAAATACGCAGCAAATCATACTTAATAAAAATGCACTGGAAAGAGGGTAATTTTTTTAATTACTCTATGAATTTAAAATCATCTGGGAGCAGGGTAAAGTAAAAAAAACCCTGAGTAACAACAAGTATGGACCATGGGATTCTTAATTAATGCTGTTTTCCAAGATACTTAGGGACATCCTTAACTTCCTTGTACCATTACATCACCTTTAAGAAGAACAATTTGAAAGTCTAACATTCTTAATCTATAAAAATTCTGAATCTATAAAACAGCTTTTAATTTTAATATTATACTTTTCACACTATTGATGTGCATCGTAACACTTAAGCAAAACTAAAACAACTCAGAATTATTTTCTCTTCTTTTCAGTGCAAGTCTCCCACCTGGATTTCAAGTGTTCACTGACCACCCTTACACAAATGTGAGACATTTGTCTCTGGAACACATTGGCAACCAGGAAACTCTTGACCTGCCTTGGATCAGGTGAGCCTCTGGGCAGTATTTATACATTTAATACTCTGAATTCTTTAATACCATGTTCCCACTATGTGTGTCTGCATATGTAGGTTTCTTCCTTGCACAACGATTTTCAGCCTACTCTTTGGACAGTCCCCAACAGACACAGCCTTCCAGACAGGCTCTCCAGTTCTGCACTGAGCTCAAGAAAATTCAAACACAAAAATGCCCTCTCAAACAAGGTCCTATCTGCTTTTTTATATTTCTTAAAATTTCACTTGACTTTTAGAACTGAAGAAATAACACCCCTAGCACTTCTAAGATTGTACCAAATATGAACACAAGAAACAGTTGTTCCTCATTATTTGCTGTTTTTATCTGGATTCTGATTTTGATGAAGGGTAGAGGGCAGTAAAATTGCAAAGCTAAGACCTCAGTAACAAGACTGCATTACATGAGATACAATCATCATTAAGGTTCAATATTGTTTGCACCTTTTCTTCTCCAGGAAGAAAAATGAATACCATTAGATGTGTATTGTTAAAACACACTTTATAGCAAACTACTATGAGCACAGCTCTGTGTACTATGTATTATACCTATATGCTTGTTAATATCCCCAGAGGAACAAGATGAACCTCATTTCTCACTTTTATATTTGCAGGTCAGCTCAGGAAATCAGAAGTTCTCCCTTTCTGCCTATCTGAGCATCTCAGCCCTAATCTGAAGGCACCACCATCTAGTGGGATAAGAAGGTATTTAATTTTTCTTCACATTTTTTTGGCATTTTAAAACATGGATATTACATTCTTCTTTAAGCAACAATAAATAAACAATATTTTTTGTTTATTTAAACACATGAGGTTCATGTGGACCTTTTATTACTTCTTGTAATTTCTGTTTAACTGCAAAGCTTTTTCCAATAAAAATCTTAAAGAGTAATTTCCATGAAAATAGGTTTTTGCAAACAGGATTTTATCAATGAGAAAACAATTTATGGCCATCCAGGCTCAGTCAGAGACGTAATTGATTTATTGAATAAATATTTTTAGCATTTTATTGCATCTACCTCGTGGAAATCCAATGGTTAGAATTATTAACATTATGAAAGTAATTATCCTGAGTTCATCTTTAAAACCAGTCTGTTATTTAAGCAGTAAAGGTACATATTTGCAGTTTTCATGCTGCTTTTACATTTGCAGCACTCGATTCTAAGTTTGCTCTGACCATTAAGGCTCATAAAAAAAAAATTCAAAATCAAAGTGTTCATTTTCCCTTGGCTGTAAGAGTGACCATTTCTTGTGCTTTGCCCCCACTGATCTGTTATTATTTATTTTTCTTTTTGTGCATTTAACAATTAAAAAGGATAATGGCAGGGATTTTATATGGGGGAGAGATAAATAGGAAGGTGAGCAGTGTGTGTGCATTTGTTTTCCCAGGCAATGTGTGCATCTGCAGCTGTTATCCTAAGATGCCTCCTTGTGTTCAGGTCTCATTGATCTTGTTACAGCATTTCACCCACTCAGGGATAATTGATTTCCATCATTCAGGGGTGCACATCTTTTATAAGCATGAGACTAAATATTAAGGAATAATTTTAAAATTGCATAGACCTTTTGATATTTTTTCTCTAAACCCATAATGTAAGAATAATGATTCAAATACTCCATGATGCAGATAATATTTTAGTATTCAGAAGTTGGATCTGCTTCTGTTTCCAAGGAAGCAAATGGTATTTTTGCCTCAATACATTTTCAACCTCTGAATTACAGAAATCTTATTGATAGAAATCAGCATCAGTGGACATTTTTCATTGCCCATCAATTTTTTGAGGCTGTCTTTTAAAATACTACATCTCTTCTGAAAGCCACGAGGTAGTATCAATCTGTGCTGCCATTTCTTATTGAAATCAATATGGAGTTTTGAGTAAAAAATCAATGGATCTGGTCCAAACTGGTTGAGGTAATACATGTCATTTTGACCTTTTGATCCCTGAAGCTAGCTACAGGATAGTCTATAGCTCTTTATAGGAAGCAGAGGGAAGGGACTCATCAGGACTCATTGTATTATTTCCCTGTTGTTAGAGAAGTGTGATCAGGAGAGTCTAAATCCCTTTTAGAATTGAATCTCTGAATATCTGTCAAAGGAATACACACTGAGCTCAAAATCAAGTATTTAAAAGTAGGTTTTGTTTTTAACCTGACCAATCTTCTGCATTTCAAAGTTATTCTCACTATGCTTTTTGGGTAAAGTAAAAAACAGCCACACGAAAAATAACAGTGTCTTTCTTCATATTCAAGAGAAATTACTGAATTTCTTTACTGTTTTCTCCTCTTTCTGCCTTCCACATCAAGGTTGATGTGACACACACGGATGACAAAAAGTATGTGATCTTACATAAAACTGGCTTTACATAATTCATTGGCTTTCTGATGGAATTACTGGTGACTTGTGGAGGTACAAGGATAATCTAACCACGATTTAAAAGTACAGGTTGAAGCACCTGTGACAATTATTATTCAATGCATAACCCTCCTGTAGTTTGAGGGGTTTAAAATTATCTTTACCCATATTTATGAAACCTTGCAGTACCATATGAGACCGCTACTTATAGCTTTCATAGCATTATGATGCCATGAATTTTAGGGTATTTTGCATTGAGGAAGACTGGAAAGCAAATAAATTTCAGCAGAATTTTTTCTAAAGGCATGTCTTACCATCTCATTAAATTGCACCCATCACTATTTTAAATATATTATGAGAAGAACAGCTGTATTTTTTCTCAAAGTCTATGAATATAAAATAGAGCAGAGTTTAGTACAACCCTTTAAGTTTAAACAATTTTTTCCCCTCAAATGCAAATGGAGAATGCAGTTTAAAATACAAGAGCATGTTTTTGGGTTGTGAATCCTTTTATATTTTAGATAATCTTTAATCTTCCAAGTAAGGATATAAGCAAAACAATGAAAGAAAACTGTTGATAATTTAAAAAAAAAAATTTCTTAGAAGTGACAGAGCACAAATGAGCTTTGGTACCAGTGTTCCTTGCTATTTTAATAATTAATGTTAATTTAAGATATTTTTGTTGCTTCAGTGCATCAGGTTAGCCAGGAATTCTGGGTTTCCCAGGTATTTTCCATTAAGAGAAGTTTAATTGAATCTAGAATCTTGTAGAGCAGTTCTCTGCACACAAATTATGTGTTAAAAATTCAAATTCTTAGGCATAGTGAGGAAACAGAAGGTTCTCAAAACTTCAAAGGCTCTCTTTTGGTCAGCAGGATTATGTATCTCTGCTGCATCTCATCAGTTTTTCTAATAGGGGTGAGTTCAGGGAAATCTTTACACAGGTTCTCTCTCCCATAGTCCATATCTTGGGCAGTGGGATTATTTACAGCTCAAAAAGTTGCTGGTGTCTTTCTATGCAGTGGCATCAACATACTTCCATCCATCCCAAGGAAATAACAAAGAAGACAGCACAATTTAACAAAGATCTTCCCTATTCCTATTTAGGGAATTCCTTGTCATGCAGGAAACCATCTGAAAACAGACCATGGGGAAACTCTGCCATCTGTAAGACAAGTCACAATAACACTGGTCAGAAACAAGATTTTAACACTTGGTTTACTAGTCCTTATGGAAGAGGCTGAAAACACCAGCCATTAAAGACTGAAGAGCATCATTTTGGAGCTTGATTTTGCTGACTTAAATATTTCTTCTCTTAACAATAATGTGCTCTTAAGCATTATTTCATACTACATCCAGTGTAAGCTTTACTTACAGCTTTTTAAGAGCACTTGAGAAAGATGTGCAAAGTAAATAACCAGAGCCTTAAAATCCTGATAATAAAGATGCATCCACCACTCCATACTTTGTGCCTTCTACTGGACAGCAGAAAGTAAAATACTCATTGACAGAAGGCTGACAACTACAGTGATGTAAGACAACAGAAAATAACATTGATCCTTTGTCCTAAGGTGTTAAGTTTGAGTTCAGAAGAGTTTTCTTCATTTTAACAATAGCTGCCATTAAAAATCTATAAGGTAAAGGAACCAAATGAAATTAAATAACACAAAGGATTAAGTTAGAAGATGCCAGGTATCAAGAATTCTAGTTCTCCCACTGGTTGTGATGATTTCCCTCTTGCAAAAAACATTATTTTCGTGGTCATTTCAAAGTTATGAGGGAAACAGGAATTAGAGAACTTTTATTTATTTTGCTGTGCATGGTCTAAGGCCTTTGTATAGTCTTGATGCTCATCTGTGTTTTGATGTGAAATAAACTCAGTAAAAAAAGGATCTGCTTTCACCAGCACATTTTGTGGATCTGAACTCTTCGTAACTGTCAATACTGATAAACTTCTACAATATAGATTTACCAGGAGAATGTCTGTTTTTTACTCTAGCAGCAATAACATGGGAAACATAATTAAATACAAGCTGTATCACTACAGATATTATTGAAACATTAAAAAATCCTTAGTAATTTTGAAAACCTCTAGAAGTGTAATGTCTACATGCAGTCACAATTTATTAACTGATTTTTTGAATGATAACTTCCTCTGAACATGCTGCCACTTCACTTAGATCACCTCCTACACTACTGGGTAACAGCCCTTATCTAGTCAAACAGTCCAAACTCAAGTGGATCTTTACTATTCAGCATCTCAGGAACATAGAATCTATGCTCTATACAGTATCCATGTATCAGTTTTTCAGTCCAATTTTATTATATTTTATTGGGGAAAAAAAAAAGTAATACTTACAGATTGGACTTCTTTTGAAACATTTTCCCACCCTTTAAAAGGGATTACAATAGCTTCCATGAAAAAAAGTTCAGCCTGAAAAAAGCAAGTGAAAAAACCTCAGGCACTAAAGCACAAAACAGCAAAGAATTGCACTGACAAGTGAAATGTGTTAAAATTCTTCTTTGAATCAGTCATTTAGACATACAAAGATAATGATGATGATTATGATGACAATAATTATAATCAAGTAAAATTTAAATTCATCCATTTTCCTCTATGCAAATACTAATTATATTTCTTTTCTTTAAAATGAATGTGACCATTTTAAGTAGTTATTCTTGCAAATCTTCCTAATAGTCTGCCTCAACATTTACAACAGCAGAGCATTCTTCTGAAGCAGGGGGAAAAAAATCTGTCTGTTCTGTCTTCACTGAAGGGTTCATGAGGGTCTATATAAGCTATATAGGATTAATATTCACATAGTGTCCTCAGAATGTGAGGAGCTATGGCCTGTTTTTTCCTTTAGTTTACCTCATCAAACTGAGGATGCTGCACCACTCATAAAGTGCTAAGTAGAAATAAAAAAGGGGAATGAACATCATGTTCCCATTAGTTCTGCTTTGGAGTTCCTGACACGTTTTAGCCACACACCAGAAGTATAACAGCTCAAAGTTTTCCTCCCTCCCCTTAGAAGAATCAGTGATGCAAAATTGTTCTGAGTTCTAGGAATAGTCATGTTCTGGGGAGCAATCAGCAATTGTGTTATTGAAAAAAAAAAAACCCTATGAAGGAACTGTGCTGTATGGATTTTGTGGATCTGAGGTACAAGATCAGCAGCCTCAAAGCTTAGATCTTACCTTAATAAAGATGATTCTAAGACTAAAACAGTAAGTCTTCTAATTAGTAGCATGTTCTAATTTGTTACATTCCACCCTAAAATTCTCACTCACACTACAAACAGGTTTGACCTCCTGTTGTTTTCATTTTATGCATTATCACTCTAAGAACACATGAACTGGAGAAGATCCTGTTATCAACATGATGATGCTGAAATGCAGTTTTAGGATGTGCTATAATGCTCAATCACATCATCCCCTGAAAACTGATTAAAATGCAAACATCCTATAAAAAAAATTAAATACTTTAGTACAGCTGACCCACATAATGACTATAGTAAGAACATTCTTTTCCCAGACATATACAGTTTAATTAAAGTTTAATAAGTACAATATGGGTGCCTTGTCTCCTGCACAGGAAAAACTAGCATTAAAATGGAATGTCCTATGTTTGGATTAATGAAAAATAGATGTTAAATCCTAAATTTCCATTCTGAATTCTCAAATTCATCACTACATATACTTCTGCATCACTTTACAACTTTTGAAAGAGAACCATAACTATTCTCATTTTGGTGAAGCAAGATGGGCATAATCTCATTTCAAATTTCTCAAAAGTTTCAGTGCACCACTATTGCTACTCTCTGGCTTTAAAAACCTAAAGTGACTATTTTAAAAAGGAAGTGTATTTAAATGCAATCAATTTTTCAGGGAAAATGCTTAATAAGGAGGCTTTTCCTCTATATGGCTTTAGTAAATGTACTTAGTAAAAATAAGAGGTGATCATACATATTCATGTTTCTTAAAAACAAGCTTCATGGCTACAGAAGCTGGATGGTTTTCTTGATAGTCACAGTATTTTGCAAAAGAAAAATTCTCCATAACTCACACTCCTACAAGTGATGTATTTTCATGTATGCCCTTGCAGAAGCAAACAGCAAGTCTGACAGCTCCTCCATGCCCTGAAATGTTAGTAAGTTCTCAGCACTGCAGCTCTAAGTGAAGCAGCAACACATGCAGTACTCTAGAACTCAGGCAAATTCAACTTCAAACACTGACTTTCTCCAACTAAAAATAATCCTTGCTTCATCATTTTTATTCACCTGCTTACATAATTTGAAATGTAGTTGTTATACTTTATTTCACCATTTTAACTCACTTTTATCACTTACAGCTTGCTTGGCCTGAAAATCAGTCCCTCTTTGTTATTCACTCCTAACTTTATAGATGTCTCTTGGACAGAGTTTGAGTCCTTGGTGATAACTGTGTCTTCAAAAGAATCCAAGCTTGCAAGAACTCATTTCATCCCAGGCCTTTATAGTCTTTTGTTTATGGTTTCTCTGGTGAAGTCTAGGTAAAAATATTGCATATGAGACACATCAATTCACTTAGCTTTATGGACTACTTTAAACCCTTTTAATTATATGATAATATTTATGGTGAGTTTCCTAAGGGAGCTTTTCAGGACTGGGGAATAAAGGGAGATTTTCAAAACTGAGGAATACTACTGCTTTTTAAAAAATACTCAAGAATCTTACACTTGTTGTCCTCAAATAAAGAAATTGAGGCTTTCATTCTGTAGAAGGCTGGGAGTTTTAAGTTCCATGTGCCATCCCCACACAGTAGTGTGTTTTATGATTGGGATTAACCACTGCAAGCAATGACAAGAAGAAGTTAAAAATCAGGTAGTAGCAACAAGAAGTTAGAATAAAAGTGTACCAGCATTTAGAAGAAATTTGGAAACAAGTTTGTTGGTTTTTTTTTTCCCAAACAAGCTTGGATGTAGAGTGGCTGTTTCTGTAGTTAATGAACAATCCAGTTTGTGCATGCTTGAGTGACTGACAGTTGCATAACAGCAAACTCTATATGACAACCATGCATAGCTCCAGCAACACACAAACATTTCCTTGCTGCCTGAACTTAATGAGCCGTTTAGTTGGGATAAATCAGGTTATTCAATAGATGTTTCAAGCAGCTAATAGGCCCGATCCTGCTGCTGATCTTTATTCAAGTAGATCAAGTGGTGCTCAAGTAGAATTAAATTCTGTATCCATTGAGTGAATAATAGAATGAATAATGAGATTTCACACGTGAAGTCACTGTAGGATAAAGATACCACATAATGTAAAAAAAAAAATAATTATAAACCATCATAGTGAATATATACCATTTGCTGTTTGGGTTTTGGAGGAAGAAATAATTCCATCAAATTATCAGAGAGAAGATCTCGAGACAACTAGAAATTTCACCATTCTAATGCTGATTTGTCCTCACTTCCTCTTGGGCTTCTGAAAGTAACAACACTTAGATAGTTCATGGGGTTTCCCAAAAGTACTTTGATAAATATTAGCAACTCAGACTTTAAAATCACAAAGGGAGTTTTATGAATATATGAATCCCTGAATAAAACTAGTAAATCCAAACCTTGTGGTTTTATGAGAGATGTTTTGCTTGAAGTCAAAGTAGGGAAAAATATTTATAATTACTAAAAGCAGAATCTTTGCATATGTCTGTGAACTGTTACAGCTTAAAATGCTGCATGAATTCTCTGCAATATGTAGGACTGTGAATTATTTCATGAATCACAGAAAAGCAAATTTATTTAATAGCTCAAAAAACACATTTAGTCTTGTGGGTGTGCATTTTTGGAATTCTAATTGATAAGACCTAGTTTAGCAAAGTGCAGGGAAGTTCTGCAATCAGGCCACAGGATGTGCAGTTTAATTATGTCGGTGTGCATTTCTATTTGTTTCTAATGTAGAGGATCTATTGGTAAAATGAATGCCCATTTTGTGGTCTGTTATGCAGAAAATGTTTAATCCAGTGTTTGATTTACTCTGTTAAATCTTCTTTATTGAATGTGCTTATTCATCCATGCAGAATTGGGTATGCTGCTTTCTGTTACTATGACATTGCAATTAAATAGCTAAAGAGAAAAACACGGTAAGACATTTTCTCAAGGTCCATGAAATTCTCATAGAAATTATTCTTACTTACATATTTTACTTCTACCTTTGCTGATCTTAAAACTGCAAAGTGCAGAGAAATAATTTTGTGTTGAATAGGCTAGATAAACCTTGCAGTTAAAGATCCTGAATAATCATTTTTGTCAAATAAATAGCACTAAGAAGAATTTCTGGTCCAGTGGATAATGACTGTCATCACAAAATAGGATTGCACTGATTGCATCTTATGAATGAAGCTAACAGGAACTCACAGAACCAAACAACAGCATTTTGTGGTGGGATAAATACTAAAGCACTTGAGAAACAGTAAGACATTGACAGGGAAATAGCTCTGTTCCAGTGCAGTCCTAGAATTATACTAAACAATAACAAAAGGTCTTCACAATGCAATTATATTTTCATCAGCGTGCCCTCCCTCAGGAAGAAAAGGATGTGCAAGGAGAATTTGTCTTATCTGATCTAACCAATATAGTGATGCTTTGTTCTTCAACTCCAGACATTTAGGTCAGGATGATCCAGCACTGTGAAAAATTCCGGAGCTAAAATTCTGCTGTTATAAGCTTAAAAAGCAGAAATGACAGTTTTATTAACACAACTGCACTATGGAAGCTGCAGAATGTAAGGTTTTTTTAAAAAAAATTTTTATAGGACAGTTGAAAGCATAAATATAAGGAACATGAGCGTTGGTCTTTTCACTTTGAAGTCTGAATGCATAACTACTCACTTTCTCTGTTCTACAGAGTGGTAAAGAAGTAGTGATGTTTAAATCTATATATTTTTCATTTTTCACTTTTCCTGCCAGGCTATTTTCTGGGCTATAGTCTGTTCTAGCATGTCCAGCAGCACCTCAGGGGTAAGGTGGTCTCTGTTTTCTATTAGTCACTTTATACTACTTGCACGACTCTTCTGCTGCGTGAACAAGGAGCTTGTAATAAGGTGTTAACAAGCTCCTAGCTAGTTTATTGTTATTATCGATTTAAGGTGTTAAGCCTTTAATCTAATCATACATATGGAGTAATATTAAGAGATTAACGCCATAAAAGCAAAATAAAAAGCAAAACTTTCTAGAAACTTCCAGCGTATCCTGTCATTTGTGTCCTGTGTTGAGTTATTTCGCCTATGTAGCTGCATCTGGCTTTTTTAAGTATTTCTTTTCAGTCTTGCTGTTCTCACCTTGAGACTGGTCGAACTGAAGTCACTACTCTGAGTTTCACCCCCGATGATGTACTTTTAGACGCTGATTCTGTCTTCACTTACTCGTACAGAGAGGGAAGAAGCAGAGCAAGGCTGCAGGGGAGCTTAAGGTCGCAGAGGGGAGAAGTTAATTGATAAGATGGGAAAAATAAGAGGGTTTTGAGTCCAGAAAATTAAGTACAACATAGAAACCTTGTTAATTAACATGGAAGGACAGATTTATGACTATAGGAACGGATGAACTTTTAACGATGACTTTTAAAATAATTTCAGATATTTTCTTATAGAATCATAGAATAGTTCACCTTGGAAGGGACCTTAAAGATCATCGAGTTCCACCCCCCCTGCCATAGGCAGGGACACCTCCCACTAGATGAGGCTGCTCAGTGCCTTGTCCAGCCTGGCCTTAAACACCTCCAGAGACGGGGCATCCACCTCCCACTAGATGACAAACATGAGTTAACAAAGTGAAACGATCAAGGAGACCGAATGATGATAGAAGAAGCATTTTGGAAATGCTGCATAGGCAAGGGGGGGAAAGGAAAACGAAACCCGTAGTGAATTACCGAGAAACTTGAGTGAAATTGTACAAAAAGTAGATGTTTGCACGGCAGCCTCCTGACAGCAAGCGGGAGCAATGCAGTCGCGTTAGTGACGCTCTGAAGTTTTCTCACGGCCGCTGGGAAGGTGCAGGAAACCCCCAGCTCCCGCAAGGCCGCTCTGTCCCAGCCCCAGCCCCACACAACGCCCGGCGGGTCCCACAGCGGGAGATGCGGGGGCTGAGGCCGCGGTACCGACCCCGTGGGCCTCCGACAGGTCCCGCCCTCGGCCGGGACACCCCCAACAGCTACCGGAGAGTTGCATTTAAGTGTTTAGTGAGGAACCAACCACACCAGAAGTGGACGGTTCTTAGGGCTACAGAAAGTCCCCGCTGAGAGACCACCCGCGCCTCAACTACGTCTCCCAGCGTCCCGCGCGCCACGGCCGGAAGTCCCCGCCCGCCGCTGCCACTACTTCCGGCAGCGCCGGTCACCTGACACTGTCCTTTCCAACATGGCGGACAACCTGCCCTCCGAGTTCGATGTGGTGGTCATAGGCACTGGTAGGAGACGGTGTAACGGCGGGGATTCTGTGGAAGGGAGTGGGGGATGCAGTGTCGGAAGGGCTGGGCGGATTGTGTCATGCGTTTAAATACAGTCAAGGAGGAAAGCTGGCTCCTGAGGGTGGGCCAGGGGGTCTGCCCAGGCTACCTGCCTTGGGAGTCCTGCCCCTCAGGGTCTTGGTGGCTCCTCTAGGGTCGCTGATAAGATTGTCAAGACTTGCTTAGAAAGTCTTGGAAGTGTGTGTGGTGCAGGGTTGTCACGGGGAGGGAGGTCTCCATGAAGGCCGCTCCGGTGAACAGGTCAGGCCCCGCACCCTCGGCCCCGGCCCCGCACCTCAGAGCCAGTGCTTCTTGGTGCCTCGTACAGCCCTGTCTGACCCTACAGCTTTTTCCTGAAATACCCTCCTGCTGGTCGAGTTCACTTCTATGCACTGAAAATAGTTCTGAGGAGCTAATTCCGTGTTGTTGCAGCCTATAGGATATATACTGGTAGTACTTTTATTATATTCTTTTGTAGAATACAAGGACTTTTCAAAGTTTTTTTAGTCTCAAGACTTTTTTTTTGAGGTCTTCCTCATTAAAGTGTATTTCTCAGTAAGGTGGAATAGTAGAATGGTTTGGGCTGGAAGGGACCTTAAGGATCATCTAGTTCCAGTCCCTCCATAGGCAGGAACACCTCTCTCTTGGCCAGGTTGCTCAGTTAGAGACTTAACTCTGAACTTTCTGTACCCACTGGTGCTTTTTTATATTCTACATGAGTTCATCCTATTTCCTGTTCAGGTGACTAGTGGTGGATTCAGTTTCTCACTGAAACAACTACAAAACTGACCGATCTACAAGACAAATGTTACATTTTAACATCCAAACTGAGGCCAGTGTTGTTTGCCTATCATAGAATCATAGAATAGTTTGGGTTGGAAGGGACCTTAAAGATCATCGAGTTCCAACCCCCCTGCCATAGGCAGGGACACCTCCCACTACATCAGGCTGCTCAGTGCCTTGTCCAGCCTGGGCTTGAACACCTCCAGAGAGGGGGCATCCACAACCTCTTCCAGTGTNCAACAACCCCAGCCTGTCTTCATAGGGCAGTTGCTCTAGCCCTTTGACCATCTTTGTGGCCCTTCTCTGGACCCTCTCCAATAGCTCAATATAATCTTTAAGAATGGGAATAGATTTCTGCTATGTTGAACACAGTGGCTCAGTTGGAACTGGGCTTGATAAACACCCACCTTAAATTCAGTATTGTTCAAAATATATCATTATTTGTAGGTGCTAAATTTACATTTTACTGATGTTTATGAAGACTTGCCTCTGTTAGGTCAGGATGCAGGAAGGAGCACCAAAAAAAAGAAGACACAGATGTTACTGTTTTTATAGTAAAATCAGGAACTGTGTTTTTGGGTATCTTTAATGTGCCAAATTGTGTCCTTCAGATTTTTCTAGCAATTTGGAAAAGAATGAGCATAATTGCTATTCTCAGGGTCTACCATGAAAAAGTAATCCCTTTACAATGTGTGTGTAATTGGCCAGAAGATTTCTGACTTAGTTCTGAAGCTTGTAAGAGATTGTAAAAGCATGTTGTCCCTATTGTTGGCCATAGTGTGTTCAGATTTGTAAATATTTTGAATGTGTGAGAAGAATGGTTCAATGGAAGGTTCAAATATCAAACAAGCAAACTATTAAAAACTGTAACTTCTGTGATCCTTGTGGATAATTCAGTCCTTACTGTCATGAGAAAAATAGTGTTTGTGTAGGTGATGCAGTAGTGTAGGAAACTTAAGGAAATTTGTAGATTTCTAAAATTATTGCTTGGCTATTTAGTTATTCTAGCTAGTAAGGAAAGTAGAAGGTGCAAATGGCTGTTTTAGCTACTAGAGAAGCTAGTGAAAGCATTACCTCTTTAAAAGAGCTGACTAAAACTTGCATAAATAAGTCTTCATTTTTTCATGATTCCAGTGGAAGATTAATAACCTGCTGACAACTTTTCCTTTTGGGGATTTTGCAATTTTTGATGAAGACAGAATGTAATCCAGTTTGTTCTGGCAGCCCTTATGCTGAGGGTGCAGAGAGTGCAGGCCAAGAGAATCTCTGGCAGTTGCAGCCTGCTTTTCTGTGTTGTCCTTTGTGGCCCATGATATGTGCTTGTTGGATGCCTGTGTTAGATAACACCAGGCTGCTCACAGAGGGGGATTGGTGTCTGAGGGTAGAGTGTTACAAGCAGAAGAGATTGTGGACTCTGAGACATACTGTTAAAAGAATTCTCTTGTAGCTGTCAGTTCATGAGAGCACATCTTTCTGGCTGAACTCTGTGCCAGTTAAAGTTGATCATGCAGCATCCAGCAAATGTGATTTTTCTCTCCTTTGGAAGGATCTAGTAACACAAAGGTTTTGATGTTGGGGGAAGGAAATTCATTGAGGTGAATTATTTTCCTCTGAGATAGTACAGTATTTGGTGGTGGTATGGATGGATTTGTATTAAAGAATGCATTTTTTCCGTTTATAGGGAGTGCTTCTGTAACTAATTTCAAGATTTTCAGAATTTTTCATTTTAGGAACTGTTTTGTCTTTTCTTTGCCATTTTACTGAGAACATAAATTAGTGGCAGCTAACACTGATGACTGAATAATATACAGTGATGAGTAATTTAATATGTATTAAAAAAACCACCAAGTTTTACTTTGGGTTTTTTTTTTTTAAATCTGTCTATCCTGGGAAAATACCTTAGATTTGCCTTTAACTCTGTTTTCTAGTGTTGTAACCAGTACTGAGTGTTCCTGTGGATACTTAATTACCTTAATATAATAACTAGAATGTTTGTATTGATGATGCTCTTATCTACATAGAAGTAATTGTATTATTTTCTGCATATATGACCTTTTGCTAGCTTTATATTTTGTGCATCTGTTAATTTTAGTAATTAGATTGAGTGGTAACATTATATTTGAATTTGGTTTTATTTCAGGCTCATTTAACTATTTCCCTGTAGTAAGCTTAATGAAAATAGAATCTCTCACTATATTTTAATCATTAGTGCTCCATTTAATGCTTAGATTAAATTACTTCTTCAATTTTTTGATGGGAAAAGTAAATTTAATTATTGAAGAAACTACTTTTCCTTAAAGTAGATATTATGCAGCATCATCAATCCTCAAAGCAGTTCTAGTATTTTGGAAAGGTCTGGTTTTTGGAAAGTGATATTCAGTGATTTTTTTAAATTTTTTTTTTGTCTAAAAGTGAGATTTGGATTTGAAGGGATAAGTGCTTGCTTGAGGACTTCAAGTTGGGCTTTAGCAATTTTTATTTCATTGAGTTCAGTATTGATGAGCCTTTGTGGGGTCAACTTGTAAATTAGAGTAGATATTTGATAGTGAGAGGGAACATTGGGTGTTCTTTGATGTGTATTTATGGAAAAAAAAAGCCTCTATTTGAGAGAGACAGAGCTGGGAGCCAATGGCAGGGCTTTTGGCTTTATGCAGTTGTTAGGAAAATTCATAGACATTGTAGCAATGCTGAATTTGTGTCAGAAAATGCTGGAAGTGCAAAGACTGTGACTGTGCATATTTGTAGTTGGTGTGGATAAGGATGAACCTCATCCTTAATCTTTGAACTTCTGTTGATTGGATTATATTCAGTCTTAACTTCAACTTGTCTTTGGTATTCCAGAAGGCCTGTATTAACTGATGGTAAAGCTGTAAAATAAAGGATATGGCTGCTTTTAAAAAGTGGTTGTATTCTCAAGTTTGTCTACCAGTAGTTATAATTTTTTTCCAAAAAGTAGTTATTCTTTATAAAAGCAGTCACAGTAAATTTTCTACTTCTATGTAATTTTCTTTCCCTGCTGGTTTTCAGTGGTTATAAATAACACATGAAATGACTTTCAAGGTAGAAAGCAGGAATCCATTTTGAAATATTCTATAAAATAAAGAGTGATTTATGGTTTCATATGATTTTGGCTGAAAGCACTCGGGCTTTGCCAGGTCATCAAAGTCCTGTCAGGAGAATCTATTATTTATTGTTCGAGATGCTGGGAGTGATGTAAGTACTTTGTTTATCTTATGTAAGCATAGTATTAGGAAAAAATCACTTCCAGATACTAATACAGTTTAAAAAATATAGCATTGAAAACTAAAGTATCATTGATGTGAATTACGAATTTTACATTGACAATTGAGTTTTAAAAAAACTGGAAAGCGAATCATTCCTATTGTTTTGTAGTTGCAGAATGTTTTTAGGATGGTATTTTTAGGATCAGGCTAAAAAACTTTCTAATACATCTTCTGTGCTGATATTTTGATTACGTTATCTTCTATAAGTACATGTTGTTCAGTTGAGGTTGGCAGCTATTCCAGAAAAAATTAGGTGGACAACAAGCTGAAGATGAATTTTTTTTTTAAGTGATTATTGTGAACTACAGAATAGCACAGACTTCTAACAGTAGAAGGAGGAAATAGACCCATGTTATTATTACCAGTTATAAATAAATCATTACCTGTCCATGTAAATGTCAGAGAAAATGAACATTGACTCACATTTTTAACTTCACCTCCTCTTTATTTTTTTAGTATTCTCTAACTGGAAAGATAAAAACAAGTCAGTAAAATAAAGTTAACCTGACTAGAATAGAGGGGTTTTTTTCTCGCATGGCTTTCTATTATGATTTTTTTTTTTTTTTCATAGCAGTGGTGCTGTGACAGTTTTCTTGGAGGCTTGGATTCTCACTGATAACTTGGAATTCTTTTCCAAATACTATGAGATGTGTCTTTGCTAACCTCGTAAGAAAACTCATTGTCTCATGAGTCTTTTGTTGTCCTTCCCAGCATGTTATGTTCAAGTTGTCCAGGTTTCTGGACATCTTTCTGTATTAGAAGTGTTTCCACTTTGTTTGTGATTAAGTTAGAACTTTTAAAGTCCAACGTATGCCCAAAACATACCACCACAACTGTATAGAGTCAGAGTCAGCTGTTACATCTCTTCTTAAGATTTTGAATACAAATAGAATTTATTGCAGTTGGTCAGTGATCTGGCTCCCGAAAATTGTTTTGAAATTATCTATGTACCAGGATTTTAAATATCTTTTCCTTCAAAAGTTTCTATTATTTAAAAGCCACTTGTGATTTATTTAGTCCGTACAGTGAATGTGAATCTTGCATAATTCAGTAAAAGCTGGGAAATTTAGTAAAGTCTGGGAAGCAGTCTGCAGTGAACAACACAGAAGATGATTCCACACATACGAAGCTGTATGTCAGAGATGCAGTGTCATGGCTTTGTGTAGATAAATCTCTTTCTGGATAGACATTGAGCACCTCTTATGGAATTCTACATATTGGAACATGTTAGTGGCCCAGAGTGGCACTGATTTTATATTTATTTTTAAATCTATCTGCAGATGTAATGTGCCACTTCATTGAAATTTTAAATAAATGTTTCCTTGAGAGGGCCTAAGAGGCTAATTTTCCTAACACTGCATTTGATAAATAGAGGTTGGTAACTAGAAAAAAAAGTCAATGGCTTTTAGAAGTGATGATACAAGTTCCAACTGCTGCTAATCAGTCCTCCTTCATGATTCAAAACTCTTTATCTTTGTTTTCTCTGGTGAGAGAAATGAGATGCAGGACAATTACATGTAAAGCAAATATCTTCTGTGTAGACATTCTAAAGGGGGATGTGAAAAGCCCCAGAAGCACAGAAGGTGTTTGTACTTTTTGATAACAAGCACTGCTAGTTATGAATTTATTCTGCCTCAAATATGAAGAGCTTCTGAGTCAGAATATTAAATTGGAACAAGAATTATATGGACTCCTTATTTCTCTCCATAAATCCTTTTTATGCTGCCAGATGTTCATGTAGAACACACTGAAGTCTGGATCTTTGCTGCTTTGTTGTGATTGGATCATGTAGCTCCTATTCAGGCTTCTTATTTTCTGCTAACACCATTGGAAATTTAAAAGCCGAGTGATTTGGGGCCTTACTTGAGAAAATGTTCTTTTACAGTAGACCTTTTAATTTCAAATCCAACAAAATGAGATGTGTGCTGGGTTTCATAGTAGCTCATATGCAGAATAGCATAGTAGGAAACTATTAATTGCACTACAGGGAAAATCTCTGGATGATTCAGTAATTTGATTACTGATTTTGGAATCTTGGAAATATTTTTTTTATTATCTAAAAGGAAAGATAGGTTCTCATTTAGATCTTGCTGTTCTGTGATCCATGTTACTGGATCTGAATCTTTACTCAGCTGCCTGTTCAAATACATCAAATGTCCCAATTGCCACAAGT
>VZTY01026135.1:37373-76073 GCA_013400935.1 Turnix velox
ATGACAAAACAGAAGGTGGCTTCCCCAAGAGGAATGAGTGGCAGGAAGTGTTAGGATAATCCTTCATGAGAAAAACAGATTAGAGATACTCAGCTTTATTCACTTATTAGGCATAACTTCAGAATCAATATTGTGGATATAGACTGCCTCTGCTATCACTTAAGTTCTGTAAAAAGTCATTATCTTCAAACCAACTGAGAGTGAGAAGCTTGGACTCTGCTCTGCCCTGTAGAGGTGCCTCCTCTGCCTTAATTTTGAAATCCATTCAGATTTTGGAATATAATCCTTAAAATTTTTGACAAATCAAAGTTCAGAAAAGGGAACTGTTTCCATGTAGGAACAATTTTTTTAAAATTACATATTCCTCTGTTACTGAATGACTTGAAGGGGACCTATTTTGCAGAACTTTTGGAGGCCTTTCCAAGTTAGTCTCTTTCTACCTAAGAAAAAAGTAGTTTATCTGTAGCAGTATTATAAATGTTTGTTTACCAGTGTCATTGCTTTTTGTGAAGTAACCATTGTGCAGTGCAGGTCACATGTGGGTGTAACTTGCATTTAGTGAAGATACCTAGATTTCCTGTAATATTACTTCTGCTAGTGAAGAGAATTCAGAAACTGATGCTAAGGCAATGTCTTGTTTCTTTAGTTTGCTGAGGTTTTGTCACATAAGAATAAATGGAGTCTTGCTCCATCGAGTTGTTCCAAGAGCCTCTCCAAAAGCTAAAAAGCATGGGCCTTGTCTTTCTTCCTCTTGTTCATTCTTTGGCCAGTGGCTACTTGGGGGCCCACATGTATTGGAAGCTAAGGGTTGGTGAAGAAAATTGATACCAGCTTTCAAAAGCAAGGAAGCTAATTCAAGGACCAATTTCATCCAAGGTTAATGGAAGAACAGACCTCCCAACACAGCATCAATTGGATCAAGCTTAAAGCAATCAGTTATGCCCCAGTAGCCATAACTCCAGTCCTGGTCAGCCAGGGAGCAATGGTGATGTTTTACAACACTTTCTCAGTGGCTTTTATCAATAAGGAAGGAGAAACAAGTTTCTCAATTCTATTTCCAGTGTAATATTCTCTGTGCCCAAATCAAGGAAAGAAAACCTTTTTCAGGAACTACAAACAAAGTAATAGTAGTTGTAGATTCCATTCCAGATAGTTGATAGAGAGAATTGAAGCTGATGATAAATAAGCACTTCCAGAGGACAGCTGAATGTGGAGGTGAATAAGGCTGTGCACCCAGGATATTGTGACAGTCTTGAAGTGTGTGCTGCAGTTATGTATTTTCTCCTTGTCTCTTTGTTCATGATAGTCTGTGTTTTGAGTTCTTTCTTGAAAAAAACCCAAAAAAAACCCAACTTTCTTGGGCTTTCTAGGCTCTAAAAGTTGATGCAGTTGTTCATCTACTCTGTGATAAACCTTCACTTGCTGTGAGAAGTCATCAGTGCAAAGCTACTGTAAATTTTTCTTTATGAAATCAGAAAGGGATTTTCTTTTTTAAACCATCTTAGTATTTTTTATTAAAATGGAAAAAAAATTGTAGGGAAGTTTCCTGTAAATTTATCATGCCTGTTTTAAACTTCCTTTCTTATACTGGTACAACACCACCATGGAACAGGTCTGCCAAAAACTGTCCATTTATTTCATGTGGAAGGAGGTCAAGATTGGCCAAAGGTGAAGACTGAACCTCTTTATTTTGATGGTTATGTTTGCTTTTGCTGGCAAAGATAATGAAATATAGTCTCATATATCTTAAGTACCACTAGGTGTTTTCCTGCATTTCAGGTTCTAGAATATTTGAAGACTAGCTCAGCTATTTAAAGTTACTCGTTCTCATCTGTCAGCCTACTAAATTATACTTAATATCCCATTAGAGTTTAACAGCATCTTACTCCAGATAAACTAGAACTGGCACTGCACAACTATGTTCTACTGATAAGGTAACCTTTAGCATATTGTGTTGAGTCTTTTAAATGAATCATCTGATTGGCAGCATGCTGCCCTTTTACTCCTTTGTGAAGGCAGTATTCTCTTTGAAGAAAAAGGCAACTGCAGACCTGAAAAGCTCATGAAGATGTTTGGTGTGAAGCCAGCCAAAGTTTGTGCCCTGTCACACCTGCTTTTTGTGTTCACATTTCTTGTCTCCCATCATCTGGCTGTGCTGGTTGTACTGGCTGTCCTAGCGTGTCTGCTGCTGGTCCTGCACTGCAAATCAGATGAGTGAAATGCTCCTTTCACTTTGTTTAATCTCATCTCTTAATTGAGCATGTAGCCTAAGTGTCTCCTAGTACCAGTCCCTTAGAGTTTAATCACTTTTACTGAATTACCCATTTAAACAGCCAATACATCATTTAAAAAGAGATTTCACCAAAGCTAGTGCCATACAGCTTTTTTAGATAGCGAGCTGTACTACTTTTCTGAATCTAATCAGAAATCAAAGTTCTCTAACTGTGCATGTAAAAATCTGGTGTTTGGGAGGAGAAGCTGGAAAACAGCTTTTTTTTTTTTTAATTAAACTTTCAGTTGCAGTCGTAGCATTTGAAGCAGATATTGTTGGTAAAGAGCTATTACTAGTCTTTTGGTGTTTAGGTCTTTTGTGGTTTTTTTACTATGTATCTTTTACTATGTATGGTGTAAACACACTGACTTGACAGAACGTAATTGCATGATGATGGACTGAAGGGAATGAAGCATCTTTCTTATGGAGAAAGGCTGAATCCTGCATCTGTTCATCCTGGAAACGACTAGACTAATGAGGGATCACATCAGTGCTTATAAATAACTAAAGGGCAAGTGTCAAGGTGATGGGGCCAGACTGCTTTTAGTGGTGCCCAGTGACAGCACAAGGGGCACAAACACAGGAAACTCCGTCTAAACACAAGGAAAAACTTCTTTGATTTGAAGATGACACTGGAAGGAGATGCCCAGAGAGGTGGTGAAGTCTCCTTCTCTGGAGATGTTCAAAACCCATCTGTGCAGTTTGCTTTAACTGAACTGGCTTTGTTGGGGGGTTTGGACTCAATGATCTCTAGATAGATCCTTTCCAGCCCTTATAAGTCTTTGTTTCTGTCTTGGAGGTTTTGATAGGGATACCACTTTGAATGCAAGACAGCTGTCCTTATTCAGTCCCTAAATGTGAAGTGGAAGTATCCACCTGTATTTTCAGCATGCAGAGTATTGTGTGTGCTCCTGGCTATTCTTTTTGAACAAACCAACTAGTTTGTTCAGCCCAGACATACTTCTGAGACCTGTTCACACTAGAGCTGTTTGCCAGCAGATGATGTGGAAGAGATGGCTGTTGAGGACACTGTCAGCTGTACTTGTTTATGCAATCCTAGCAAGTTTATACCATTACACTTTCCAGTGCATCCTGGGACCATGTAACAGAGCATTTACCATAAATTTTTAATTTTAAAATACCTTTTTAATGGGTTGTCACACCCATTGTGAGCCTTCAAATTATGTCAGACGCTATAAAGTGAACAAAAATACATAAAAATACTCTTGAATAATATCTGTTTGTACCAGGAGGGATACAGTTACAGAGGGTCCCATTAAAATTTGGGTGTTGTGCTGTCAAGTGCTGGATCAGTTTATGATAATAATTTGTCTAGAGGAGAAACTGGTGGCAAAGTTTAGCTCAGAGCTAGTAGGGTTTACAGGTGATCTATGCCATGCAATTACAAAAAATAAGTGTACTTTCATTTTTCATAAGTGGGACATAAAATGTGTTTATAATTTTATTAGCACGACAGGATTAAAAATTTCAGTGCCTCACACTGTAACCTTTCTTTCATCTGAACTGCCTGTTTCTGACCCATATTCTAACTTTTGTTCATTTTTTTTAATATATCTTAGCATACAAACTCCTAAAAACTGCATGTGTCCTTTCAGGTATGCCTGAATCTATTATTGCAGCGGCATGTGCCAGAAGTGGCCAGAGAGTTCTTCATGTTGATTCGTAAGTTATGCCAATAATTTTCCTTCTTAAGAGTTAAAGTTGCTCAGAGTGTATATTCTGTCTATGTCAGAAGCACTTCAGTACTTGTGGTTTGTGTTCATCTGGCATCAAGTAACCTGTGTTTCTGTCTCTCAGGTAGTGTTACACTTTTGTGAGTGTTGTCCTTGCAGTAGTCTCCTACAGCATCCTCATTGGGGAAGCTTAGGAAGTATGGGTTAGATAAATGGACTGTTGAATGGATTGAAAACTTGGTGATAGAGCTCAGAAGATTGTGATTAGGAGCAGAGAGTCTAGTTGGAGCTCAGTCACAAGTCATGCTCCCTAGGAGTTAGTACTGTGTGTAGTCCTTTTCCATATGTTCCTCAGTGAACTGGGTGAAGGAATAGAGTGTACCCTCAGCAAGTTTTCTGGTGATAAAAAACTGGGAGGGGTGGCTGACACACCAGAAGGCTGTCAAGACCTGGACAGGCTGCAGAGTTGGGCAGAGAGAAACCTCATGAAATTCAACAAGGGCAAGTGTAGGGTGCTGCACCTGGAGAGGAAAAACTCCATGCACCAACAGAGGTGAAGAGTTGACCTGCTGCAGGGCATCTCTGTGACAAATGGGAGACCTGGTGGACAACAGAATGACCATGAAGCAGCAATGTGATGATCCTGTGATGCATCAAGAAGAATGTCTTGCAGATCAAGGAATGTTGTCCTCCCTCTCACCTCTGCCTTGGTGAGGCTGTATCTGGAGTACTGCATCCAGTTCTGGGCTCTTCAGTTCAAGAAGGAGAGGGAACTTCTAGAGTGGCTTCTCGTTCCCTCATCAAAGATGACTGGCCCCATCCTTCTGTTATAGATTTTTCAAAAATTTACAAGTGTTGGTAACATCTCCCCTCTGTCTTCTCCAGACTGAAAAGACCCAAGTCCCTCTGTCTTTTATCAAAGATGAATAGAGGACTAGAACATATCTCTTATGTTCAAAGGCTGAGGGACAAATTCAGAATTTTCAAGACTAGCTTACTAACTTGGTTGCATGAAACATGGTTTTTATTAATAGGAGGACAATTGGATTAAGAACTTGTCCTAATGAATCTTCAGACACTCTGGTCTACTCTCAGAACCTATGTAAAATTCCTGGAAACTGTAAGGAAAAATCCTAAAAGGAAGTAATACAGCAAGGCAGTACTTGATGCTCTATATTTGGTGTAACTAATGATTCAGCTGAAACAAAAGCAGCTCCTGAGATTGTAATAAGCTTAAAGAAATATGCACCTGCATAGTAGTGATACTGAAGTTAGTATAAAAACCTCATGCATAATATACAAGGGCATGTGAATTTCAAACATTTTGGGTCCACTAATTGTAAATTAGCTAACCAAAATTGATTGCTAACCAAAATGTTAAAAACCTTATGTGTAATGATAGCCACTGGAACTTGTATGTTTTTTTTAATCCATGCCTATTTTTAGCTATGATGAAGAGCCTTTCAGAAAACTCAGAGAAGCAGGCAATTAGAACTGAGGAATACAGATTTTGTTTATTAATGCTTTCACTTAAATATGCTCATTTACATTCACACATGCTTTTATTTTTATGATGAAAATGAAGGCTTCCACATTTGATTCCTTTCTCCTATAGAGTTATTTTCCAGCTCTGATGTCTAAGGTCAGGGAAAGGTGTTCTTATAGCAGAGATGTTTTTCAGTCATATCAGTAGTTGCCATTTTAATTGGTATATGTGCTCACTGAATCATGGTCTAGAATCCATATCTTGGCAGAAAAATTAGAAATATTTACACTATACAACCTGTTCTCCATAAATAGGGAAGCATTTTAGTCCATCTGCTTTTCATGTTTAAGTTAATACTCTTGTAAAAAAAGCCTAGCAAAACCAACAGAAAAACCCCCACCCTGATGCCATTTGAATTTTAAGTGAAAAGTTAGATCTGGAAAACTTGCAAAATTCATCTCAATTAAAATACTTAATTTTGTTTGTTTAATTTAAACTACTTTCAGTTGAATTTTTCATTTTACTGAGGTAACAGTGTAATTGAAAATTCATATTCAGAATATCACTTTTTAACAATAAATGTTGCTCCCTTCTTGAATTATCATGAGTCTCAATTTTTTTCAGACTATAAGAAAATAAAATTTGTGCTTATGAAATGCTTGTTTCTGTTGGGAGCTATTTTGATGAATGTTTTGTTCTGTGCAAAGGTCTGAGTTGACTTATGTACAATATTGAGAATGTATAAAGTTTTTGTTTACATGTTGCTCACACTCATTACCTTGTGGAGGTAATTTTATTACTTTTTTATCTCCAGCCATGTTTGCATTTATCATAATGTACCGCATAGGTGATTATGGAAGATAGTTTTGAAGTGGCCTATTATAAAATACTAACTTGTGAGTTTGATTTATAAACACTGTCCAGGCATCACCATCAGCAGTAGCTAATCTTATTCAAAACAGTCACTCCACTGCAGTGTTGCCATAAATTCCTGTAGATGGATTTTAAACCAAAGTTAGCTTTTGCCAAATAGTAATTTAAGTAGCTCTATTTCTCTGTGCCACCTATCTGTCTCAATAAATGTAAAGGCTGTGGTTCTTTTTAGAGAGCTACATTTACTTGGAGATATTAATGAGCTGTTGACATATGAAATTTCAAGGATATTTGTTTAGTGATTTAGGGAAGTAATTTGCAATTTAAAGTGTGGAGATTGGCACTTAGTTTAAACCTGAATTTGCTGGAGAGAGATAGATCAAGGCTGAAAGTTCCTTAGTTGAGGTGAATATACTTCCCATACTAATTGTTCATAGGCATAGGACTTTCTCCTGATTGCTTGTAATATTATCTACTTCTAGTCCTTTGCTTATTGTAATCTATGTAGCTATATGTTAGTTTGGCTAATGAGGATGATGCAATTGAGAAGTGGGATGTTTTTAGATACATTATATTTGATTTTCAGCATCTATAATATAGCATTTGTAGTTTATAGACTTATTGTGTACATCTGTCTACATGTGGAGTCCAATTCAAAGGCAAAGGAGTGTCAAGATGCCAGATTTTAACTTTTCTTTTGCACACACTTTTGCTGTTTCTCCTGCTCTTACATTTTTTTTTAGCTCCTGTCTTATGTTTTGACCTTACTTTGCCCTCAGGGTACCTGAATGTTCTTGTGGCCAAAATTCTGTTATATTTGAGCACCTAAAAGCCCACTGTGCTTCCTTTACCACCATCACCAAGACCCTGCTTTTGTAATTTGTTTTCCATTTCTTGCTGGACAGTATCTCATACTTCATGGGTTTGAAACTTAAGTCATTTTACATTCAGATCTTTAAAATCAATGTGGCAGTAACTTCCTTTGCAAAAGACAGTTACTCTGATGGTTCCAGACTTCTTTCTGGAAGATCAAATGCAGGGTGGACACATGCAGGCAGCTCTTGGGAGTAATTGTGAGGCATCAGCAGCTTTTCCTCAGACATCACCAGCTTTGACTGTTGCTCCGTGGCTGTTACTGACATAAGCCTACAAAGGGCAATATTAACAGGCATAGTCCATGACATACTTTTCCTGTTCTTACTTATATATCTTCTGCTTATTTTATTGTGTTCAATTTCTCAAATTCCAGTCTGTCTTCAAAAGGTTAGGTATTCAATTGGTTCAGATTCCAAGACTTGTCTAGTTGGAAGCAATTTGCAATTTCAGTGTTCTGGACTGAGATTTGCTTATACTTTCAAAAAGAATTTGACAAAATAATGTTGTTAGTAACTGAGAAAAAAACTCACAATCTAATGGGAAGAGAGAAGTAAGGTTTTTGCAGAGGTGGAAGTGTACTTGGGACATACTTGGGGGTTGGAACTTGATGATCTTTAAGGTCCCTTCCAACCCAAACTATTCTATGATTCTATATGTGCAAAACTAGCTTTGACAATTCTGTTGTTATCTCTGAGCAGCAGATTCAGGATTTGTGAACAAAAAGCAGCAATATCTTAATTCATATGAAAATCCAGATAAGGTAGGACAAGTTTTGAGTAAGTGTCATCTAGGGAATAATGGATGGTAGAAAATGAAAATATGTGATCCAATTTAATTGAAGGACAATTAAATTATAACCCTTAAAAAGGGAGGGAATTTCCTTCTTCAAAATATGTTAATATAGCAAAAGAGAGGAACTTAGTCCTAGAGGTTTTGGGAGGATTTTTTGGGTTTAATTAGGCTTTGATCTTAACCATTATTTTAAGGAATTCTGCAGTTCATCTTCAGGGCAATTATAACAAAGGTTACAAAGGTCTCCCAATTGTAAAACCATTAGTCAGCTCTTTTCAGAATTCCTCTTCATGATTTTTACTAAAAACTCGCTCATTACATCAGTAATCATGTCTGCTCTTCCATCTTTCTGTGGTGTTTTCAGATGAGAAAATTAAACAGTGCTGATTCATCATCTAATGCAGGGTAAACTGATTAAAATTCCAGGGAAAAAAACACCAATCCCCTGAAGTTGATGCTTTGGGAGAAGATTAATGTTTGAATAACTTGGGAAAGGTGCTTGGATGCCAGAGGAAAGAAAGGACAGCTGCGATTCATTTTCCATTTGGGAGAGGCCATACCATCTTCTCAAAAGTGATTGAGCTTCAGAGCAGTATTATAGAGTGTTTTGTTGAAAAGATTGATTTGCATCTCTGGTGGTTAAAAAGAAAAACAGTTTCAAAGGAAAAATCTACCTGATGAACAGAGGAATGTTTGCATCAAAGATGTCTGACAGCTCATAAACTTGTGTAACTTTCTGTGAGAATAACACACTCATTTCTCTTACTGAAAGTTTCATTTAAAATATTCTAAATATGCATGAACTGTTATGGGTTTAGATTCAAGAAACCCAGCCCTAATTTTAGGCAGGTGTTTTCTGCCATTTCTGTGATCAATGGCCTTTGCTTACTCTGACAGCCAGATTGTATTCCATATTCAAGGAAACTTGCAACTAAAGCAGTGGATTCCCTTAAAAGTAAATCTTCATGGCAGTGTTTTTTGGAAATCTCAGAAGTGGTGAATGACATGGTTATTGAACTTTTAATTCAGTGCAGTCTTTAGAAGAAGCAAAAAGTTGACTTGTGCCATTGACAGTTAAAACAAAGCTGGAAGTTTTCATTGCTGCAAGCATCAGTTACTATTTAACAAATTGAAATCTGATAAAACCAGACATTTAACTTGTTTAATTGGCTTTGCTTTGTATCCTGTTTAATGCCAAATAGCAGTACTTTTTGAGCTTCACCCATCTCATTCACACTATGAGATAAATGTCAACTCTTTTTGTAGAGGTTTGTAGTTTCTGGTTGGTAACAGATGTGCAGATGGACCCTAACCAAATTGCAGGATAAACTAGGTGCGTTCTCCTGAAGTCCTCCCAGTTGATGGCCTTAAACACCATGTTGAGGCCACCTTTATTTAGTGAATATGCATTTTGTTGTCTTTGCAAATGATGTCCTATTTATGTTCTTCACTGTTGCCTTTGCAGTAGCTGAAAGACTTTTTTAGGTCAGTTTCTAGTCAGAAGTGATTAGGCATTGTTTAGCAGACATCTGTCCTTCATATGCTAAGTAAGCAACATGGTACAGAGCATCACCTTCTGGTACTGAAAAAAGGGCTGACACTCCTAATGAAGTCTTTGTCAGTGCAGATAAACCTCATCAAAACCAGCCCATCTTAAACAATAGAATCAAACCTGAATTTGTTTTTTTGCTTTTATCACACTTATCTCTACAATTTAAAAGTGGAGGAGATTATGGTAAGATTTTAAGTGTATTTAATTTAGCAGTCTTCACATTATTCTGTAAAATTCAAACCCCATAGTCTTTTATCTTTGATGGGGTATTTTTGCTATCTTTATGAAGTACCAACATACAGTGCCAAAAATCTGAGCTTTTTTTTTGCAAGAACTGGTGATCTTTTAAAATGTTAAATGCTTTTTTGAATGTTAAATTATTTTTCTTATCAGAGTTGTATGCATGATAACAAAAGCTGATTAATCCAACTGACTAGAGAAATGTTGCTGGTAGAGAAATTTTCAGTAAGGAGAGAAGATTTTTTGATTAGCAACAGAACTCTGAATTTTCTGTGACTTAAATATTTTCAAGGCAGAAGTAGGTAAATATAAACTGAAGAGTACTCGAGGAGTTAGAACAATTTTGTACAAATCAATTCCTTTGGCTCCACCTACAGTATATGAAGTCTAATAGAATTTAGCCAGAGCTAATGTGCACAGTCTGTTCTGTAATCAATGAAAAATAGTCAACTTTTCTTTATTTGACATAATGGAATCTAGAAGCTTGGTTTTGCTGTCTGGACCCAATTTCAGTCCACACTGAGCATACCCACCTCAAGTAGAACTGTTTGCATAGACATGGCAGTGTAATAATGAGAGTTTCCAAATCAGCTTCAGTCAGAAGCAGGATGTGTAGCTCTGCCCATGTGACAACATTTTTAGGTTCTGCCAGGACCCAAAACTGAGACAAAACCCAAACTGGCTTTTCTGAGAACTCAGTGAAAGTCTATAGTTGTGTTTGACCAACAAGCAATATGAATGACCTGTCTTTTCCATTTACTGGCAGCATCCCATGGACTTTTCTCAGCATTATTTATTTCACCCCACAAATAATTTGGTTTTGGAGAATACTGTGTTTGATCAGAGATGCATACATGGAAATAGAAATTTTACATCTCATTAAGAGCTGTGGAATATTAAAACAATTTTTATATGTTACGTCTGCAAAATGTGTCATGGAAAATATTTTAAATGTCTCAAACTTTGGGAGATTTTTTTAAACTTGAGGAACCTGTGGGGTTTTTGTCTGTCAGGTTAATTTATTTTTTTTTCTTGGCAGGAGAAGTTACTATGGTGGGAACTGGGCCAGCTTTAGTTTTTCAGGATTATTGTCCTGGATTAAAGAAAATCAGGTAAGAATTTCCTAAATTACTTCTTATAACATCTTTAACATTAAGTCTTGGTTGTTTGCGTAATTTATTATAAGACAAATTATCACAATGCTTGCTCTCTTTGTTAATTTGACTGATCAAAGAGCTTTCTACCTTCCAACTTTACTGGTTGAGATTTATCCATCTGGCCTAGCAATCTAAGACTCTGATCTGCCAGGTTTATTAGTACTGTTATCCAAGAGTAAACAGTCTAATGCTCAGTCTTTTTGGGTTCTTGAATTTACATGGAAGCAGCTACATTGTGTTTATGTTCCTATCCCATCACTTTATGTAAATGATAACCTGTTCTTTTCCACTTCCTGTTTGATTATTTTCTTCTTTTGAATGTTTTGGGTTCCTTTTATATTTTTTTGCTTACAGCTGATTTTCCTTAACTATGAAAAAGCTAATTATTACATCCTTCCTTTGAAATGTCTTGTGAGCAAGACAAAAAGATGAATGTTGATAGTGTATTTTCCAATGACCAAAGTTTATCTAATTCATGACAGTCCACCAGAAATCTTCTGAAGAGGGTATTTATTTAGAAGATGGAGCACTTGGACCATATTAGCAAATGGATGTTCATATTATTTACTGGAGCATTATGAGCCTGTTGGGCCGTAGAAGATGGAACTTTTTCAGCTGTATCTCCTGCCTATTTATTACATAGTGCTGCCTTCTGGCATAATCTGTTGAGTTGCTCTATGTCAGAACTTAATATTGTCAGGATTCTGTTGTATGATTTAGAGATTCCCCTGTGAACTGATGAATGTAATATCAAATTCCCTGCCTTTTGTTTAATGTGGCCTCTGTGCAAAGTTCTGTCACATAACTTGGCTGTAGCAAACTTGTCTTTTAGTTGGTTATATTCAAAGTTAAGTTATATCCCATATATATATAGACACATATATATATATATTCAACTCTCTACTAAAGTTTGTGTTAATACTGTATTTTCAGAGTACTAGAGCCAGTAATGTATTGCAAATGTTGGAATGTTGTAATAACTCAAAGAATCTGAATTGAAAAAACAGATCATTCTTCCTTTTTTTAACCATGTATGTTGGTAAAACAAATCATTTGGGACTATAAAGATTTATAGTTCAAGAGCAGGTAGTACAGTAAAAAATGTAATGATTATAAGTGTTCCTTCTCAGCAAAAGACAGATATCACTGAAGAATGTGAAGACTGGAGAAAACTGATTCTTGAGAATGAAGAGGTGATTTCCCTTAGCAAGAAGGATAAAACTATTCAACACGTGGAAGATTTCTGCTTTGTGGAGTAAGTATCAATAAGGAATATACAAATTATTTGATATGCTCACAGGTAATAATCATGTTGTGCTTTTATCTTCAAGAATATTGTCTCAAAAGTAACTCTGAAAATGTTCTTCGTATCCTTGTGCTTTTGTTGAAATTACTTGCACTTCATTGAAACTAACTGATCTGTTTTAAACAGCTTCATCTGGATACAATTTAATTTGTTGGCTAATTTACATCTGAGTGGAAAATGGAAATGTTGTGTTTGTAGGTATTATTAGTAGTAGATAGTTAAGTAGTACTACCTATCAATTTTTTTCCATTCCAAAATTGGCTAAAAGCTGCTATTTTCATAGTAAAAAGTTAAACTCATAAGTAAATGCCAGATGAAATAAGTACACAAGAATGGAAACGCAAATAGAGAGTAGTCATGGAACTATAAATACTTAATAGTGCTGTAATTATGAAGTAATATTTCATCTTAGATATTTTTATATTTAGTGGATTTAGCTTACTCATTAAACAGCACATACGATGCTGTAGAAAAAATTATATTGGTGAGAGGTTTCTGGTAATAAACTAAGAGCTATTCTGGGCTGTCAGCTTCTTTCTGATTTTGAAGTAAGGAATTCAGCTCTTGAGTATGCTTAGTTTGAAGTACACACATTTACTTTGGTGAGTGTTTGTTGCAGAAGCAAATGAAATCTAGTAAACCATCTTAGGATTGACTGTGTGACAAATATCTTGTAGTTTGGTATTTGTGGAGATATGTAAGTGTTGGCAGAAGGCAAGAATATGAATTTTTGTTTAGATTTCTCAGTTGAAAACAGAACTATCTCTTTATAATTTTTTTTCCTTTGGCTTTTGCTCTGTGCTTAGGTCCTGAGAGGTTCTTTGGCATAGCTATGTAAGTTTAACCTTGAATCCCATACACTAAAGGTTCATAGGTGAATGAAACCTTGGCAGATATTCATATAGAAACATGTCTTTCCTTAATCATGGTAGGTAGGGAAAAACAGAGGTAAGAAAACTTAGGTCAGGACAAAATGGAAGGGTTTACATTTAAACATTCAACGTAGCCTGGCAGTACAATGATATCTTGATTATCACAAAGCCCCACAATCCTAAAAGAAAAAAATGGTAAGATAACAAACTTAGGAAAGCAAAAGTTTTCCAAAACAATTTTAAACTTTGAAAGAATGAATTGTTGTGTTTCTGATCACATTCTGGGTTTTTTTTTGCTAAACTTTTATAACTCCTATGAAGTAACCATTAAACATTTATTTTGAAAGAATAAACAGCTGGGTAGCAGTATAATATACACAGTGCAAATCTTAAATGAATGGCCTTAGAACAAAGTGCATCCATCAAAGGAAAAGAATACTGTGTCTACAACAAGCTGGATTGAAAAAAGGCAAATGGCTGAAAAATAAATAGTGAACACCTGTGCTGAATAAATTAACCAGCTGGTTGGCAATTTTTCATTTGACCTATCTGAAGGGGTTGCTGTTACAAGGCATTAATAAGACACATTCATTTTAAGATATTCCTTTGTTAGTTCCATTAATTGATGAATGGTGGAAGATAATATTCTAAATTTACACAACAATTTGTCTGCGGATGTATTAATTTTTTTTCCTGAATTAGGAGAAGAATTGTCTGTACAGAAGTTCAATTTGAGTGATTTTTGTAGACAGTTCTTACATTATTCAGGGATATTTGTTCCTCATGGAGGGATGTCATGAATTTAGAATATATATATATTTTTTAAGCTTTCACTGTAAAGCAGGTAGAGCTGCAGATCATACAGGCTTACCTATTCATTAATGGGAATAGGGGAGAGATATGTAAATATAACATTTATTATACTGCTTTTTAGAGTTATATAGATGGAAAAAAAAGTATTGTGAATCTAAATTTTATTAAGTAATAATCAAGTGTGTTTAAAATGAGATTGAGTGTGGGAGTAGGTAGAAAGAACACTTGTCTCTGAATTTTTGTGAATTTAAGGAAAAGCTTCAGTTTTAGGTATTGCACTAATGGATTCTGTAGTTTTAATAATCACCATGTTCCAAATTCCTAAAAAAACTACTAAACAACCAAAACAAAAAATTGAAACAGAATCCCAAAATTTAATTGGTTTGTATTTCTAGTAGAGATTACTTAAAAAAAAAAAATTGAGAAAATACTTTGGTGTTTTAGTTGCTTTATGCTTGCAAGATGAAGCAAGAAGACATAATTAATGTACAGAAACATACTTCTTTCATTAATCCTCCCTTCTAGCAATTCTGGATTTCCCAGGGTAGTCTTTTACTCCATTCACAAATAAGTGACTTTGCACAACCTGAGAGGTTTATTCCATGTGCTTGTTTTCATAAACTCCTGTGAGCTCCTCAAGTTTGTAATTGAAGAGCAACCTCTAAAGGCTGCAGAGGTTTTGGTGCCTCTTAACAGAGACCCTGCCCCTATTTCCACCCCCAGAGATGTGTGAGGGAGCAGTTTTATATAGATACTGAGTAATTCCTTGCTGTGAATTTTAACCATCTTGTTAGTTATTGAAATTTTGTGCTGTATGTTTGCAGGTCACCTTTAAAATCATAGTTCATTAGTTTTCAGCCATGATTAAATTGTTTATTCAGTGCATTAATGGCTTGTGGTAGAAAGATAAAAAGATAGTGGGGAATTATTGCTGAACTCCTTTCAGGTACAATGACATTGATTTGATTCATCTCAGCAGGTAGTATAAACTGAAATTCTAAGTTCAAAAGTACTAGTTGCTGAGGTAGATGTCATTGAAGTTCAAGATAAAAAGGATATGAGATTAAAAGTGGAGGTCTGCTTTATAAGAGGAATTTTAAAGAATTGTGTTGTGAAAAGGAAATGGAGTAAATGCAGTGTGTGTCCCTGCTTTTGACTGGCTGCCTACATCTACTGTGGACAAACTGGGAGCACTTGCCTGAAGATACCTTTGCTATATGAGGGATCTTTGTTCTGTCTGATTGTTACTCAAACAACTAATTAGAATGCAAAGTTGGAGCTGAAAAAGTAATCTGAAAGTTGTACTTAAACTTATGGTCAAAACTGTTTGCTTCACCTACTTATGGTAGGTAAAATTCTTATTTCTTCAGTGGATTTGTTTTTTGAAATATCTGAACTTAATAAATTCACTGCAGTTCTGCATTCCAGTTTTATTTAATCTATAGGAAAAAGCTATTCAAAGTGCTTTACTATTTATTTTAATTTTTTTTCCTGTAGCCTTGTATTGTTTCATCATGAGAGCTTCAATTTTTATTTTAAGCTCACTCTCCTCTTTTTATGTATAAAATTAGAACCCTAATTTTGGGATTTTTTTTTTTCTTGTATCTTAGAAAAACACTCCTCTTGACTTACATCTTTGCAGTCAAAGAAGCAGAAATCTTTAGTGGGTGTTACACTTTAGGCAGCCACCATGAAGAGGTGCTTGTGGTTTCCATTCTGTCACTGAGTCAAAACTTTAAACAAATATTTTAAGACTATTCAAAAGATTTTTTTCCCCTTCTTCTTTCTCTTGTGTTTCTAATCAGTCAGGATTCTGCTGAANTGGATTTGTTTTTTGAAATATCTGAACTTAATAAATTCACTGCAGTTCTGCATTATTTAATCTATAGGGAAAAGCTATTCAAAGTGCTTTACTATTTGTATTATTTTTTTTTTCCTGTAGCCTTGTATTGTTTTGTCATGAGGGCTTCAATTTTTATTTTAAGCTCATTCTCCTCTTTTTGAGTATGTATAAAATTAGAACCCTAATTTTGGGATTTTTTTTTTCTTGTATCTTAGAAAAACACTCCTCTTGACTTACATCTTTGCAGTCAAAGAAGCAGAAATCTTTAGTGGGTGTTACACTTTAGGCAGCCACCATGAAGAGGTGCTTGTGGTTTCCATTCTGTCACTGAGTCAAAACTTTAAACAAATATTTTAAGACTATTCAAAAGATTTTTTTCCCCTTCTTCTTTCTCTTGTGTTTCTAATCAGTCAGGATTCTGCTGAAGCTGTTGAAGAAGCTGGTGCTCTGTCAAAGATGCCTGGTTTTGGAACCTCTGGTACTGGGGGAGTGGATCAGGAAATGGAAAAAGAGTGCCCACCAGTGGAGAGTAACTTAGCAGAGGTGGCCAGCCCGGGTACAGGAGAGGCTGCAGGCACTGAGCCAGCAAGTGCTATGGATGGGAATGATACAGAAGAAGCTTCTGAGAGTGGAAGTTGTCAAAATGTGGCTTCAGGAGACTCTGCTGTGGAACTGGGAAAAATGGAAGTTGTACCCTCAGAAACCTCTGTCCAAGAACCAAAAAAAATTACCTACTCACAAATTGTTCGAGAAGGCAGAAGGTTTAATATTGATTTAGTTTCCAAGGTAGGAACTGGGTGACTCTTTACTTAGCTTAAAATACTGATTTAAAAAAAACAAAAAAAACTTTTAATGTTGAGGAAGGCTGGTATTCTACCTCTGAGACAAAGAAGCCTCTCATGAGAAGTAATCAAGAATTACTCCTGTCAAAATAAACAAGTTATTAAATTTCTGTCCCTTCAGTGTTTCATGATCTATTTGTAGAAAGATTAAAAAGTAGATAGATTGTAAGTCAATGAAATGGAATATGACTAAACCTTATTTGGGGGCTTAAGGAATTTACGTTTAGAAATTCATGATCATTGTGGGTAATTTAAGAAAACTGGTGATGCTTTACACAAGCTGCATTTTGTATTTCCCTGATATTAGAAAGTGAAGATTGTAAAACACAGTGTTCAAGGATATGCAGCAGACTATGCAAAGAGATTTTCCAAGCTGACAATACAAAAAATTGTCTCAAGCTGTGACTGCCAGACTAATAAAACTAAATGAGCAGTTGGCTGACAGCTTTTCCCTTTCTCTCCTGTGGGCTGCTTTGCCTCCTCTATTTGCACAGATCCTCACTTCATTTGATACTATTTTGCACATACAACATCTTGATGTTCTTTTATTCAGATTTTACTTCACTACATGTACTGGTAAATAATTATTGAAAGCACCTTACAAAAGAGTGCTGTTGGTATAACTGGTATGTTTTGATGGCAGCATCTTCTCTTTACTCACCTTTCCTTTTATTTTTTTCTTCATTGCAGTTGCTTTACTCCCGAGGTCTGTTAATTGACCTTCTGATTAAGTCAAATGTTAGCAGATATGCAGAGTTCAAAAATGCCACACGAATTCTTGCCTTTCGAGAAGGAAAAGTAGAACAGGTATCCCAAAATAATGTGTTGCATGTCTTCAATCTCACTTTTTTGAAGCCAAGGAACTTTCTTGAGAGTTTTGTTTAGGTGACCTAGTGCTTTCCTTAAGATCTTGTTTCATTTCCAGAGTGAAAAGGAGGTTGTATGCCTTAAGTATTTTAAAAAGCCCAACTGAAATAATGTGCAGAGCAGTAAACTATTGACAGAAATCTTTCTCTTGTGTCAAATATTTAGACTGTGATCGACTTGGCAGTTAATTCTTAAAGATTCTCTGGTTTTAGGCTTTTAAATTCCTGGCATTGACTTAATACATGATTCTCTTACTTAAAAGAGAAGTTACTGATGTGATGTAATGGCAGCATGAGGTTTCAGCACAGTTAAATAATACAAACTCTTCTGAGATGCAAGTGAAATTAGGGGAAATAAGAAAGCAAGAGGTTAAAAATATTTTAAATTATTATTATGGAAATTTGTTAATTTTAATCATTGTTATAATGGAGATAAATGTCTAATAAAATGACAGAAAATAGTGATTTAAAATGTTTGTTGGGTAATCAGATTATAACACTGCTTGATGCTTTTCATATCCAGAATAGGGAAGGTGTCTGAAATTGTTAAAAACTATTTTCCAGGTACCTTGTTCTAGAGCAGATGTCTTCAACAGCAGACAGCTCACAATGGTGGAAAAGAGAATGTTAATGAAATTTTTGACATTTTGTTTGGACTATGAACAACACCCCGAAGAATACCAAGGTAGTGTTTCACTGTGAACTGTGTACTCTTTTCTTCTAAGTTCATTCAGTTATGCACAATTTCAGTACCTCTCCTGTGTTTTCATGCAATTTATTTTTATGGATTCATTTTCAAAGTATACTGTGACCTTTCTGTGACCTTTTTTGCGTTGGAATTAAATTCTTCTACTTAAGCACTTACTCTTCTGGTTCCTGCATCATTTATTTACGTTTTTTCTTAACAGCAAGTCTAAAAGTAAACTAAGGCAAAAGAAAGAGAAATCTGTTAAAAAGAAATAGCAAGAGAAGAAGAATAAGCTGAAAGATTGACATAAGTTTCAGACTGAAGCATATCAGTACCTGACACTACATCAGTTATCAATAAATCCATTGATTTGTGTACCTAAATGATGTAAAAATTTCCAGAGATAGTAAAGCAGATTTTGTTCCTACATTTAAAAATAGCCTGGTAAGTAATTGGGAGTATTTAGAGTCAGTCTGTCAAATGTAAAGTCCTCAAAAATTGCTCCTGATAAGGTCCTTAAATTCATGGGAAGACAGACTTTTGTAGGGGGAGTTCATGATCATGAAGAATTTTTTCTTTTCAAAGCTTTTTTCCATAAAATTTAGAATTAAAAAATCTGAAAAAAAAGAGATAAAACAATAAACTGTCATCTTGAGACTTGAATGGCAGTTTGAAGGCTAGTAAGATGCATTTGTAATAAAACAGTGATTGAACCTTGAACAGAATGCATAACTTGATACTCCTAGTCTCAGCACTGATGGGAATGTCTCTGAATTACTGTAAATTTATCCACAAATGGATTAAGAGCAGATTTCTGAATAGTAGGAAAGCAGAAAATGTGGTATTTCTTAAATGCAGTCTTTTCCTGGAAAGAAAGTAATTATGAACTTCAGTTTTTCAAGGGAGCATTGGTGACCTGCAGCATTTCTGTTAAACATCTCCTGAAAGCCTTATGTTTCTCTGAATTTGAGAATGTCAGGAATTTAAGGGGGATATGTGGTGCCTCACCCCTGTCTCCTTGGGGTCCCATAGAAGAGTTTGGGTTGGAAGGAACCTTAAAGATCATCGAGTTCCAACCCCCCTGCCATAGGCAGGGACACCTCCCACTAGATCAGGCTGCTCAGTGCCTTGTCCAGCCTGGCCTTAAACACCTCCAGAGAGGGGGCATCCACAACCTCTCTGTACAACCTGTTCCAGTGCTTCACCACCCTCACTGTAAAGAATTTGTTTCTTATTTCCAGCCTGAATCAACACCCTTCCAACTTACATCCATTATTTCGAGTCCTTCCCTCACGTATCTTATTAAAAAGTCCTACCCCTGCCTTTCTGTAGCCCCCTTCAGGTATTGATAAGTTAATATGAGGAAAAACTCTTGTTGAAGTTGAAGCCTATTAGAACAATGTTAGACAATACCCTTTACCTAAATTTACTTTTTCCTCAGACTATGAGAATGGCACCTTTGCTCAGTTCTTAAGCACACGGAAGTTAACACCCAGCTTGCAGCACTTCATTCTTCACTCCATTGCAATGGTTTCAGAGACTGGTTGCAGCACTCTTGAAGGTCTTCAGGCAACTAAAAAATTTCTTCAGTGCCTTGGCCGTTATGGCAATACACCATTTCTCTTTCCTCTGTATGGTCAAGGGGAGATCCCACAGTGCTTCTGCAGGTAAGCTTCACTTGTCTGATATGAATCTTCCAACAAGGATGTGCTTGATAGCTTCATGCTAATACATGTTATTCAGTAGGAATCATCCCACTAACATTTTGTCCCTGCCTATGACAGGGGGTTGGAACTCGATCTTTAAGCTCCCTTCCAACCCAAACTATTCTATGATTCTATTTTCATTGGGGTTTTATTTGCATTATGTTTTCTTTGGCTGGGAAATTGTGCCACTCCCCACAATAAAAAAGAAAAAAAGAAAGTGTTGGGAATTATGTTACTTTGATTCTGTGAAACAGTTTTCATTGTATTCCAAGTGCAAATTGTAATGGTTGTTGTGGCTGCCTGTGGTAATAAGTAGTAGGAAATGTGAAAGAGGTAATTTAACTCATATTTAATTATCCCTTTCTAAAACTGAGAGGAGACTTGATGTCTGTGCATTTTGGTATGTTGAGAAAATTTTGTCCTTTGATCTTCCTGAAGTTACAGGAAGATAGATATTTTTGATTTGTATTACTAATTAATGCTGAGAGTGCATTTAACATTTATAGGCAGATATTTAATAATGAACTGTATTTTTCTGCTAAATTGTTTAGCCTTACAATAGGCACAGTATTTTAAGAGTTGGAGCAAATTACTTGTTTCAAACCAAGAAGAAGTAATTATGCTTTTAAAAGGTTTCTCTTACAAATATCATAATACAATATGAAGTCTAAATGTCTTTGTTTTAAGTAAACCATTTATTAGGCAATTAATTTTTTAGGTTTATTGTGGTTTTTATCTATGGTCAGCCTTGGCTATTAGGTCTTATTAAAACTGAGCAGTATCCAAAGCTCAGACTGTGTAGCAGAGTGGCAATGCCACAACCTATACATCATAGGCTACAGTTTTTATCACCAGGTTATCAGAGTGAGGTGTCACCTGTTCTGTGATTTCTAACCCCCCTTCTCTATTCTGTTTTAATGTAAACCTCTTAAGCGTTTCTTGCAGCCAGTTACACTGTGTGTTCTCATCAAGGCTACTGTTATAAATGGCATGCATGCATATTTATGTGAATGAGTCAAAGACATTTGTAAGTCACATCCTTGCATTCGAAAATGAATTCTGCATAAACAGTACAACATTTTATAACTACCCACAGCACTTGAGTGAGCAAAAGCGGTGTTCATTCTTTATTGGCTTAAACAGCTATGGTTTAGGAGAGAAAATTAAACTTTTATATCACTGTAATGTACCTCCCAATATGTTGAGGTACAGATGTGAGATTTCTATCTCCATAAATTGGGTGCGTGGTACAAGGAAGGTCATTGGAAGCCTCGTGCTGTTCCACGCTGACAAGCAGCAAAACTTTACTGGCCTGTATAACAGCTTCAAACTTCTTTGTATGAAACTTCTCTTCCTTCCTAATAAAACAGTATTAATAAAAAGAAGTCCAGTAGCCTCTCATTCTTGAGGAGAATCAGGGCAAATCTTTGCATTTGATCTAGTAAAAAAAAAAGATACCAACACTTCATAACTTAGGGAAGCAAGGGAAATCAGTGTATGGTTTGCAGTTTGCAATGTTATGCTGCAAGTCTGTAGTATAATTTTAATTTTCTTTATAATATCACTGAATAAGATGTATAATTTGGCATCATTAGAAACTGTAGAGCCTTGCTTTTATGGCATTTAGAATACTGACAATGATTCTCATGGATTTTTTTCTTGTTTTAGAAGGCATTAGGAAATACCCCCAGATATTTTCTGATGGAGGAATATATTTAGTAAAAATAAGTCCAGTAGCCTCTCATTCTTGAGGAGAATCAGGGCAAATCTTTGCATTTGATCTAGTAAAAAAAAAAGATACCAACACTTCATAACTTAGGGAAGCAAGGGAAATCAGTGTATGGTTTGCAGTTTGCAATGTTATGCTGCAAGTCTGTAGTATAATTTTAATTTTCTTTATAATATCACTGAATAAGATGTATAATTTGGCATCATTAGAAACTGTAGAGCCTTGCTTTTATGGCATTTAGAATACTGACAATGATTCTCATGGATTTTTTTCTTGTTTTAGAAGGCATTAGGAAATACCCCCAGATATTTTCTGATGTAGGAATATATTTAGTAAAAATAAGTCCAGTAGCCTCTCANCTTCCTAATAAAACAGTAGTAATATATTTAGTAAAAAGAAGTCCAATAGCTTCTCATTCTTGAGGAGAATCAGGACAAATCTTTGCATTTGATCTAGTAAAAAAAAAGATCCCAACACTTCATAACTGAGGGCAGCAAGGGAAATCAGTATGCTTTGCAGTGTTTTGCTGCAAATCTGTAGTACAATTTTAATTTTCTTAAAAATATCACTGAATAAGAAGTATAATTTGGCATCATTAGAAACTGTAGAGCTTTGGTTTTATGGCATTTAGAATACTTACAGTGATTCTTATGTGTTTTTTTCTTGTTTAAGGAGGCATTATGAAATACCCCCAAGTATTTCCTGATGTAGGAGGTCAATGTTAAATTCATCAGCTTTGAAATTTTTGTTTGTGGCTAGGGGCAAAATAAGTTATTTTACTTAGAAAGCTGAAATAGTTGTTAAAAATGAAGGTGTGTGTTTTTTTCATATTGTACATAGTTCCTAATTTGTAACTGGAATCTCAGTGCAGTTTTTCAGGAATAAAAACTTTTTGACTTGTCTGTGTTTTTGAGGAGTGTTGGGAGGGATATTTTACAAATATTTTTTCATATTATTCACTTTCACAGTTCACCTTAGTGAAACAAGCCTCTTAATTCAGTTTTAATTTGAGACAAAGCTTTTTTTTCCTTTAATTTATTTTGGAAGCATTTTTCTGGAAGCTTTCAGTTGTGATCCTCTTCACCCCTACCCCCTGTTGTTTAATGAATGACAGTGAGAAGTCAGTTGTAGGTTGTAGCCTCATGTTTGTGATTTTTTTCTCAGTGTTTTATGAGCTGTGTTCATTTCTCTGCTGTTTGGTTTCAGCTTCTTTTTGTTGAACTCTTAGAAACATGAATATATATATTAAGTGAGACTTTTGGAGAAGTGGTAATGCCATTTTTTCCCCATTTGAAGTTTTTAGAGGGATTTGGAGACTGTACTCTCTGTCATCTCATCAAGGTTCTCAGGGGTGATGCACTGTCTTTTTTTTCTCTCTTCATTAAGAATCATCCAAGAGCTGACAGATGTGATCATGGTAATAGGTGCTGAGGTGGTGGAATGTCAATCACTGCTTTGCCATGGGAATTAGTGACTCACTGACTTGTATGGGTAGTCCATTGATGACTTGCATTTAATATAATTAGCCATTGAATTTTTACATTGTGTACATATTTAGTGAGCTTTGTAACCTTTTTTTAAGTAGTTGTTACAGATTCTAGCTGAAATTAGTCACTTACACGTCAGTGCCAGTGACAGTAGCAATTTTGTGACGGAGGAAAGATCTGATTAAGATGGTTCATCTCTTTCAATCCCTATATTTACAAGAAGATTAAGAGTCCAGGCTGAGATATGATGGATTATGTGATTGATTTGGAAGGTTCCTGTATATATTTCAAAAATGAATAATCAATTTTTACCCTTTCACTTGAGCTATTATCTGCTGCAAATGTCGAAGCTTCTGAAGTAGTCTCAGGTACTTTAACATTTCCAATTATGTCCCTGTTACAGTCTCTAGGAAGACTTTTAGTATTCTGAAATCAATTAGGAATTGAATCAAAGTAGAAAAGCCGGCTGTAATAAGCACTTAGAATTGGTGCATTAAAAATTTAGTACAACATCTTTTTCATTTGATTCTATACGTGAATATCATGTCTCTGTGTGTAAGCAATATCCATAACCTTTCTGGATGTTAATTGGATGATTTGGCTTATTAATGAGAAATTCAAACTATGTTAATGCATTGTGAGGATCAGATACGATGGACTTGAGTCTTGGCACCTCTGTAGTTCTATGCAAGTTGTATGAAAAAAAAATCACAGGTAATTTAGAAGACAAAGGCTTTATCTGAGATAAGAGTTCAGTCCTGTATTTCAAAATGTGTAATTTCAATATTTATACATCTCTTATTAAAATTATTCTGTTTCTTTGGACCTGAAATTTTATTTGAAATTACTGGCAGCTTGTCAATATTGTTTTTTACCAAAATACTGGACTGTCAGAGTAGCAGAAGTGCTGGTTTGTTCTTAGTTGTTTTCACTTGCCTTTCAGTAAAATAATAAAACTTGCAATGTATTTTGTGCTTTAAAGACAAATTATATTAGAAAAATACTTAATTTGGCATATTAATGAGAAATTGTGTTCTGTTGACAGATGAATACAGAATGGGCAAGCACAGTTAGCATGATTGTTTGTAGGATCACTTGTTTGTTTTTCCCTCTAAGGAGTAACTCTTTCTTGGGATAAACATCAGGGAAGTGAGATAATCCATCATTCTGAGACCTGTTCACTAGTGATGGATGGATAGATTGGTAAAGTAACTCAATAATCTTCATTTTTTTCAGGTTATTCACAGATCAGTGAGCATTGTCGTTAATAAAGCTATGGAATGCTTTTGTGTCCTTGCCCACCTTTATTTCTCACAATTTGACAGGAAAAGACTTTTAATTTGGAAATAACCTTTGTTGTGAAATGTATTCTAAGTGCACGAAACTGAAAATACTTCCCTATTTTAGATTTTTATCTTCTCATTGAGATGTTTGTTAATTCTTTTGTTTAAAAAATATTTACAAATATAGAGCTTTTCTACTCCTTAATGCTTTACTGACTAGAAATACAGTATTCATGAAGTTTATACCTCATGAAGGCCTCCAGCCATTAGAAATAGATAACTCTGGATCCTACTAATGTTGTCTGTGTATATTGATTTCAGATCCCTAATTAGGCAATTAAATATTTTAGTCAGTGAATTACATAATGGGGGTTAGAATATACCCTATGGTATAGGAAAAATAAATTTTAAAAGACTAAAAGTAACTTAAGATTATCCTACTATCATTCTTGAACATCCTGTCTCTATTTAACAAACATATTTGGAGCTTCAAAGTTATAATGATGTTTCATTACGTATTTGCTTTAATAACTTAAAAAATAAAGTGAAGGAAATATATAAAATCCATTATTTCTTACTCTCAAGAGTCTCTTAAGTAAATTATTTTCTGCTTTTGTGGAGAAGTGCAGATTCTGTTTTATATATTCTTCCTAAGAAGACATACATATATGTTAGAGCATTATCAGTATATCTAGGGAAATTACATGAATGTTTATTATCTTGTATGCAATGCAAATGTAGTTTAGCAGAGTCCTTTTTAATTAACCTAGAAGAAAGAGAAGTGTAGTTTCCAAAACATTATTGAATTTGTAAAATAGTCCTTGAATTTCATTGAGGGTCAAGATAACTTGAATTATGTTTTTTCTGGAGGCAGAGAATGCATAAATGGGTTTTATACATGAGCTAATGTTTAGTTTTTCTGTCTCTGCCCTCTGGTCCTGTTCTCACAAACTCCTCTCTGAGGGCAAAACTGTTCTAGAATTGCAACTAAAGGATCTTGTGCAAGGAATTGCTTCTCCTCTTATGAGGTAAATAGGTCCTTCTGTAGAGGTTAGCCTTCAGACTGCCTATTTTTTAACTGTAGCCATTTTATTTATGTGATTTGTCTGTATTCTCCTTTTTAATGGAATTTAGAACGTAGAATAATGTCGTAGGAAATGCTGAAGTTCAAGCAACTGTTCAGGAGACACAGAATTTAACATAAGAACCAGGTCACAGCTTTCCCTATGTGTAAAAGCAAATTGAAAGAGAACAATTCATTAATTCAGCACTTGGCATGGTGTTCTTTGATCTTTCACCAAAGCTTGCTGTGCTGTACATTCCCCCTTTAAGGTGAGAAGCTAATAGTTTTTGCTATTGAATACTATACAATTTTAAAAATTACTTGCTCCATGCATATTAGAAACAGAAGACTGTGTGCTAGAAATAAAACTAGGTGCTATTTTGCTGTGAAACTTGTTGTATGGTTATTTTTTTATGTAGTTTCTGAAGAAACTAAGGGAAAGGCAGTAATTTAAGGATGTTTATGCTTTCTCTGTGTTGAAAATCAAGATGTCAGACGGGGAGACATTCTATTTTTGTTCAATTAATATCAGAGAGCGTTACATCAAAGCAGTAAACTCCTCTTGTAGCAACAGATGCAGCTACCCTGAAGCCTATTTTCTCTCTTGTTACATTAGTGTTTAATTAAAGAAAACAACTAGTTGGAGGCAGTTACTTTCTGGGAAAGGTAATGAAGATTTATTTTGTAAGTGACCTTCACTGTATTAGCTGAATCAGTAATCAGTAAAATTAATAGAATAATCAAATTATATACAAACTCATAAATCACTGCAAATATGCTGTCAAAACCCAGCTTTTAATATGTCCTATTGTTTCACAGCTGTATTAAAAATTACAGCTACTGATTCCTGCCTTGATGGGGACTGAAATGGCATTTAAAGGCTGTGTATGATGGAGGGCTACCAGGCCAAACATTTTCACAACTGTTAATATAGCTGTAATATGATTTGATGTCACCAGGGCAAAGTTGAAGTTGAGTACAGTGTTGGTACTATCTTTCATCAAAACTTGAATTATTGATGTAGGCAGTCGCCAGTTAATTAGAGTAATATCAGTTTAAATGTCTGTCATTTAGGGTTAATGGTATCAAAGAGTTGCCTTGTACTTGAAGTACAGTCAAATAATCTTGAATAGCCTATTGTATGAAAGCAGTGTTAGCACAATGATTCTGCTTTGTCATAAATTATCAAGATATTGTTTAATATTTCAATTTGAAATTTAAATAATCTTGGCAAGTTCTTCCTAACCACGTCGTTTTTTACGCTAGGCTGTTTTAATAAGTATTTTGACTCTTTGTAGTTGTTTAACACAATATAATCAAAATTCCTTTCTGAAAGAGAGAGGTTTTCCACTTGTCTGCTATGAAAACAGGTCATGCCCCTCTTCTACTGGATAGTGGGCAACTCTTGAAAATCAGGAATTCACATTTTTGTGCAGCCAAGCAGGAAAGTTCTTTGAAAGCACACTAGAAAATAAAGTGCCTATATCAAAAAACCCTTTGCTCTGGTTGAAGTCAAAGGAAAAATATAATTTATAGTTTTTAACTAAGTAATCTTGGTTCTAGTTATGTTGATAGTGCTGTTCTTTTATACAACGTATGAAATAAATTCATCTGACCTGGTTTGAAAGATCCTAATGTATCCTTTGTCAGGCAAGAAGCCATTGATTGTAGAATTAGAGATAATAAGTCTGTAACTCAAGGCTCTGTAGTAATTCTTTGGTGGATGTTTAACCTTTGTGTCATCTTCAACAAACTCCAGACAGCCAGAGTTGGGATTCAACTCCTGTTTGCCCTGCTTTTGCATGGGTAGAACATGTATTTCTGGAGAGCTGGGTCTTCATATCCAGCCAGCAGTAAGTGATATTTCCTTAGCCTGCTCCCTTTTGGAATGAAAGATGTTAGTTTGCTAGTTGGCCAATGAACCAATCTGGTTTTGTAGACCTGCTGTTGTCTCAGAAACCTGGGGGAGAACTGTTCCCCCAACCCAGCCTGAGTTTCTCAAATGGTTTGTTTGCTTTAGCTGGTTTGGTGCCTGGGTAATGGCAGGCAGATGTTAGACTTGTAGTCACACTTATCTGTTAAATTACAGTGAAAACTCAACCAAAAGATAAATAGAATTACCCATTCTTACTTTAAACACAGTATCTTTAAGCACAGTATCTAAGTATTCTTAAGGAAATGGCGATTGTAATTTCTATTCTTTGTGTCCTCTCAATTTCAACTCTGTTGTCCCACCTGTGAGCTGAACATTAAATGATTGGGTCAGACTTGGGTCAAACCTCAGCTGAGTTACAGGAACTTGGAGAATTCATGGTGTCCTTCTCTGACAGGTAGAATGGAACAGTTTGTCACTCTGTTGAATGGGATATGTACTGTTTTGTGGCTTATTCAAAAGAGGCTATTTACTTTGGAATAACAGGGATCAGAGGAACACAGGTGTATTTAACTTGTAGGGCAAAGGAAGAATTGTTAAATGTCAATTGACAGCATTTGACATTTGTCTCTGCTAGAGCAGTTCTCTCTCAGAAAAGAATGTGCAGTTTATGTCAATAAACAATTTGTCTATTCTTTCTCTTTGGTGTACATGAGAAGAGCTCAATAAGAGCTGATTTTTCTGAATGAACCACTGAGGAAATGAGGAAAAAATTCTTTACTGTCAGGATGGTGAGACACTGAGCCAGGTTTCTCAGAGAAGCTGAGGCTGCCCCATCCCTGAAGATGTTCCAGGCCAGGTTGGACAGGGCTTTGAACAATCTGGTCTAGCAGGAGGTGTCCTGTCCATGGCAGGGGGTTGGAATGACAGGTTCTTTGAAGTCACTTCTAATCTAAACCCTTCCATGATTCTATGAATAATTCACAGTTAATCATGAAGCTTTGACTGAGAATCTCTAACATGTATCCATTTTCTGTAAGATAATTGATTTCTATGCATTATAGTGCTCTCACAGGGGGTTTAAAGAGTTTTTGTAAAATGCATGTTTATGCTTACTTGGTAGCATTTTGAAAAGTTTGGGTGTTTATTAAAACCTTCCAAGAGCTGGAATTTGAAAAGAAAGAAAGAAAATAATATTAAAACCCAGTGTTGTCACAGTTGTTTGGCTTAATGTTTGAGTGGCATCATTTTATTTGTTTAGATAATTGGTTTTGTTTGCAAGTAAAAGACTGCCAAATTGCTTTTGAAAAGCTAAGCAGTGAAGATGGTTCCTTGTTTTAGTTAGGAAACTCTTCAATTATCAGTACATGCACCAGATACCTTAAGCAATTACATTATAACTTTGAATCTGGAGCAGCTGCTATTTGTAAGAGGTCATCTTTGGGTTGTAAGAGGTCTTCATTCTGTTCAGACACTGAGCTGCTCATAGTGGGTGAAGTTTCACCACTCTTTTGTCAGAGTAGAGAGTAGAGTTACTCAGAACACTTAGAATATTTGAAATTCATGTGGTTATTGCACTCCTTGGTGTGATGTAGAGTGGTCAGAATATGGGTAGATATTAGAATCATAGAATCATAGAATAGTTTGGGTTGGAAGGGACCTTAAAGATCATCGAGTTCCAACCCCCCTGCCATAGGCAGGGACACCTCCCACTAGACCAGGCTGCCCAGTGCCCTGTCCAGCCTGGTCTTGAACACCTCCAGAGAGGGGGCATCCACAACCTCCCTGGGCAACCTGTTCCAGTGTTTCACCACCCTCACTGTAAAGAATTTCTTTCTTATGTCTAGTCTAAATCTATCCCCCTCTAATTTATATCCATTGTTTCTAGTCCTCCCATCCGATATTATGTTAAAAATTCCTTCCCCTGCCTTTCTGTAGGACCCCCTCAGGTACTGAGAAGTTACTCTGAGGTCCCCTCTGAGCCTTCTCTTCTCCAGGCTGAACAACCCCAACTCCTTCAGCCTGTCCTCATAGGGCAGTTGCTCCAACCCTTTGATCATCTTCGTGGCCCTTCTTTGGACCCTCTCCAACAGCTCAATGTCCTTCCTGTGTTGAGGGCTCCAGAACTGGATGCAATACTCCAGGTGTGCTGAGTAGAGGGGTAAAATCACCTCTCTGGACCTGCTGGTCACACTCCTCTTGATGCAACCCAGGATTTGGTTGGTGCCTTCTTGGCTGCGAGTGCACACTGCTGGCTCATGTTGAGTTTGTCATCATATTGCCTAGATCTTCTGTCAATAGGTGCTTTTCTATCCTGAATAACCAAAGATGGTAATAGAGAATAATTCCTCAAGCTGATGTAAAAATGTAGAGGATGAAGATAAATGTTAAAACAGAAAAGTTCAAGAGATATTCTTTACACAAATAATATGTCATACTTTAATCAGAGATTTGGATGTGCCTCTAGAAATGTATTACAATCTGCACAGTATTTTACTCTGCTTAAGACATGCATTGATTACAATTAGTCATCATGGGAATAACATTTATTTGTTTCTTGATATATTTCTAGGTTGTGTGCTGTATTTGGTGGTATCTATTGTCTTCGTCATCCTGTGCAGTGCCTTGTGGTGGACAAAGAATCAGGAAGGTAAGGGCTAATAAAAATAACCTCCTGTTTATATACAAAATACAGGTGAAAAATGCCTTCAGTCAGTTGAAAAAAAAAAAAGATTCTTCAAAGATCCTCCTTGGTATTAATAACACATCAACCTTGATTAAAAGTAATTTGTGTATAGGTCCTCCAGAACAAGGAAAGTGGTCTAGAATATAGAAACTAAATTAATTTCCCTGTGATATTACTACAGCTCCTGATCACCCAAGCTTGGAAGACAAATCATTTCAGCTGCCGGGGGGCTGGTGATGAGTGATGTTAGTTTTCCTTGTGGCCTTACCTACTCTAATTGATTTTCATCAGATGACAACAAAGCCCTCTGTTATTGCATTTTTAAAAATGGAGCTCACCTAAAGACTCATCAGATTAATCTTTGCTGATAATGCTTGTCACTCCAAGAGAAAAGACTTTAATGAGTTTTTAGGTAGATTGTTGTCATAAACTATGCTGCCCTCTTATCCTAGAATAAATTCTTTTACAACAATATCAGGCCTGTAGGCGACTCCAGAGTTGAGCTAAGAAAAATCAAACCCCAATTTTTTCTCTTGTAGTATTTTTCTCACCACTAAATTGTCATGTTTTCTGTTACATTCTATCAGCCTGGATTTTCACTCTTAAGAGTCTGCTTTCAGCTTGGTTTCTGTTATTGTGAAGTTAAAAATGTTGTATGGAAAGTTTTCCAAATGAAACCAGAAAATAGAACATTTGGTTAGGAAAATTACTAGTTAAATGATCAGTGTAGCATGTCTACCTTCCAGATGCACTGCAGGTTTGACTCTCTGAGTTGGTCATCACATGGTCAGCTAGTGTCTGTTTTCCCTACAGTTCTCTAAACAACAGATTTTTCCTCTCTGTCACTTCAGTTTTAGACTTTAAGATGCAATTATAATACTATTTTATCACTTGTGTCATTGTTTTAAGTGTGTGATTGGTATGCAAATGAAGTTATGCTCCTTTTATAAACTCAGTAGTTCATTTTAACAGTAATATTTGAACATTTACTGTAGCTGCTTTAATAGTTTTAATAGTTAACTTGCTCTTTTGGGGAGAGGAGGGTTTTATGCTTTAGCAACTTCCAGACAACAGACTACAGAGATGATAACTGTTGAGCAGTGCTGGTTGCCTGAGTTTCCAGCTTCTTTTTCACATTCTGAAGACCTTTGAAATTGTTTTCTATGTTAACATTATATGTATTAAAAAAAATGTGCTGCTTCTCCTTTAACCTGGTTTTATGTTTTGAAACTAGTAAGGGTTCCAGATAGGTTTCAAGTGTCTGTCTTAGGCAATTAGGCTGCTTTAGTTTATGCAATTCTCACTTAAAGCTGAAGGATAGATTTTTGAGTTATCAATTCTGCATCAAAATAAAAACAAAATAATGTATAGAAGAGAAGGGAAGCTTAAATTCCTTGAGATGGTGAAAATAATACAGGCTGGGTCAAAACATATTTTTAAAAACTAGAGCAATGAAAGAACTGTACAATATTCTTTTTTCCCTAATAATTCTTAAAAGCATCAAATATGATCTTTACCATCACAATAAGCAGGTCTTATTGATCTAGGTATCTGGTTTTATTTGGTTATATTATTTTTCAATTTACTTTTTCTCTCACCAGAATTCAATACTACTTTTACTTCGCATATGCTTTTCCTTAAAGTGTTACTTAGTGAGTGATCCAGTTTGTTACTAACATAATAATTATTTCCTTTCTGTTCTTTTTATTTCATGTTATCTCTTCCCTTACTTATGTATTCTCTCCCTGCACCAGCTCTCATTTCCTCTTGACTTTGGGCTTCAGTGTTTTACCTAATAAAAATCAGCTCTCAGATCATTAATGAGGGTATTTATGAGTTACTGAGCTTTTGAGTCAACAGGCTATTAATAGACAGATTCCTTTCTGCTTGTCAGTAGGGATGTCTTTGCAGCTTCAGAGGTAACTCACTGTGGTGACAAATAGGTTCAACTCACCATGATAGAAATCTAGTCAAATTCTGCAGTATTCATTAATATTTAGTAAATATCTTCTGTAGACTTTCAGACTTAAGATCTTGGCGCATTTATTCTTTTCACTGAAATTCTTACTTTAGTGCACGCAAGGAAAATGTTTACTTATAGCTACAGCCTTGATTTTCTTCTCTTATGGATAGTTTAGAATTTAATTTGTAGTCCTTAAATATCACCAAACTTTATTCCAAGTCTTTCCTAGACATGGCTATCATTAGCACATAAAATTTAAGAACCCATTCAACATCTACTTGAATTTTTTTCACTTTCTGACCACTTCCAATTGTATATACAGACAACAGTAGTTTCCATAACCAGTAATATACAATTATTTTTATCATTTTACTGTAGCTTTTTTTTTTGTTGTGAAAATAAAATTTAGGGAAGACACTGAAAGCATAAAAACTTTCAAATGTGTTGTAAAGTTTTTGTAATCTGCTTGAAAATGTCTAATTTTTACCTACTGTATTAGTTTAGGTCTGCCATTTTAATATGCATGCAGAACTTCTTCCACTCTTGATGATAAAAACATCATCATATTCCTTAGGTTGATGAAAAAAGCACATTGAATGTATGCATGATAATTATTTCCCTTTTTGTTGTTTTTCTGTGTTCATTGTAGGTCACTTTTTTGTGTATATATCATCAAATTTCAAGTCTTCTCATTTGCATAAGTACTAACAGTTGGTATTTTAGTTTAATAACACTTTGCAGATGTTTCCAATTACAGATTTCCTTTGCAAAACCAAAAAAAAAAAGATACAACAAATGAAAATTTATATATATGTAATAAAAAGACATAGCAAACACATAGTAATTTACATATCTTCCTTGAAATATTACATACTGGCTTTGTCAGTGCTGGTAAGTCCATTTCAAGGATGTCGCCCTTAGTCCATTAGTTTGGATAATGAGCCCTATAAAGTACATTTATAACTCGTGGCACTGCAAGGAGATGGATTCTAATTTTCATCCTTTTATCTAGACACATTGAAAGAAGGTCAATGGAGGGTTCTGTATGATTCATTGTCCCAACACATATCAGATGACAGAGACCTGATAATGTCAGTGCATAAGTGTTTGCCATATTTGGAAGCAGCACTTGAAAGAAAATTTCTCAGCATCATCCTTTGAAGTAAAGTGGAGACTGAAATGAAAAGCCCTATCTCTTTCTCTGTTTAGAATCTTATCAAACATATGACCCGATAGCTATTCCTGAACAAAGGAGAGGAAACCACACTTATCAGGGAAATAAAAAAGTGTGGACTTGCTTTTGTGAGCTTCAAGTGATGCAACATGACATTTAATCAACCTTTCCCCTTCTCTAACGTTTAGGGGGGTAGCTGGGGAAATTGTTTCATAAACAATAAGAGAGGTTATAATTAGAAATGAACTGTAGCAGCTTGACTTCCTTGTTTATTGGCACTATTCAAATGAGTGCTGGAGAATGAAATCAGTTCAGATTTAACAATAAGAGGAACTTCTTCAAGTTGGGGGTGAAACACGTGTTGAATAGAATGTGGTTGAATCTGCGTGAGGAATATTTTTCATTTAAAGTTTAAAAATGCATGTACTATTAATTAATAACTGTTTTCAAGTTGTTCAATTCAAATATAGGTATATATGTAATATTCAGTCTCCTATGAAATGAGCATTGGAAGTTAGTGTTACTCTAACATACTTCACTGTTGTAAGATTCTTACATTTGTAAATAAGCAGTCTGTGCACCCTTTTCAGTTCTCATTTCAGACTACAAAAGCAGCTGATTGCTGTTACTTACTTAGGTTTGATCTTTGCCTCCATTTTTATAGAGCATTTTAATCCCAGAAGTTCATGAGTAACATGAAGTTAAAAAAATGCTCTTTATTCCTAGGGCATAACTTGCATGTCAGATATCTACTGATAAGAATAATGTTGTACTATGATAAAACAGATTTAAATCTGTGGGGAATCCCTGTCCTTTTACTTCTTTTGATGTTTCCCTGTGCTTGTGTGAGAGAATTTACTGTTTTCAATCCTGTATTTTTAATCAACTGAAACACTGAGATACTCATTCATGAGTGAAAACTGTCATACATCAAGCAAAAGTTAAGTAAATCTTATTTTTATTTTTACAGTACATCTTCTGATACTGTGGGAAACTTTCAAATCTTCTTTTAGATGTCAGTTATTAAGCCTTTAAGTTTCTTAGTATTTTGAAACTATTATTTGGAAGATATGAATGATCTGTATAACTCAGTTTTGAAAACTTGTGTCCTTATTTTGGCTTGAATTATTTTTTTTTGACAGTTGCAAAGCTATTGTGGACCATTTTGGACAAAGAATAAGTGCCAACTATTTTATTGTGGAAGACAGTTACCTTTCAGAGAGTGTATGCAAAAATGTACCTTACAGGTATGTGCTAACAGTAAACCTAGTAAATCTCTTTAATTTTCATGTATTAAATATCCTGGGAGTTAAACTTCAGAGCTTATTGTCTCCTCCTCTGTCTTAGCAGTACAATTCAGTTCTATGCTTAATTTTTCTCTGGTTTCTGTATACTTGAGGGCATACTGTACATTCTGTGTCTAGTTTTTCTTGGATTTTCCTCTAAATTGTAATAATCTTTTTTCTTATGAAACAAATCCAGTAGTATTTAAGTGCCTTAGGGATTTCACATTGTTAAAATGTGTTTGGAAGATCAAGATACCACTGTTCTCCCTTTTAAACATGTTCAAGATTAGAATCATAGAATCATAGAATAGTTTGGGTTGGAAGGGACCTTAAAGATCACTGAGTTCCAACCCCCCTGCCATAGGCAGGGACACCTCCCACTAGACCAGGCTGCCCAGTGCCTTGTCCAGCCTAGTCTTGAACACCTCCAGAGAGGNTTGAAAACTTGTGTCCTTATTTTGGCTTGAATTATTTTTTTTTGACAGTTGCAAAGCTATTGTGGACCATTTTGGACAAAGAATAAGTGCCAACTATTTTATTGTGGAAGACAGTTACCTTTCAGAGAGTGTATGCAAAAATGTACCTTACAGGTATGTACTAACAGTAAGCCCAGTAAATCTCTTTAATTTTCATGTATTAAATATCCTGGGAGTTAAACTTCAGAGCTTATTGTCTCCTCCTCTAAGCAGTACAGTTCAGTTCTGTGCATAACTTTTCTGTTTTCTGTATACTTGGGCATACTGTACACTCTGTGTATAGATTTTTCTTAAATTCTCCTCTAAATCATATTTTAGATTTTTCTTCAGTTCTCCTATAAATCATATTTTAGATTTTTCTTAAATTCTCCTCTAAATCATATTTTAGATTTTTCTTCAGTTCTCCTCTAAATCATATTTTAGATTTTTCTTAAATTCTCCTCTAAATCATATTCACCTTTTTTCTTATAAAACAAATCCAGTAGTTTTTAAGTGCCTTAAGGATTTCATCATTGTTAAAAAGTGTTTGGAAGATAAAGAGACCACTGCTCTCCCTTTAAAACATGTTTGAGATTAGAAAAGTATTTTTATTTTTGCCAAAAACATGGCATAAACTGCCTTTGTCTTTGAAATTCTGGAGGTAAGATATTGGCAGAGCTGTGGCAGTAGGTAATCCTACTGTATTTCCACTTTAAAGTGTCCTATGCTGCTTGGAGCATTACAAGTCCTACAACATACTGCTCCTAATATTAATCAAAACAAAATATATTTGTTTAAGGATATTAAAACTCTTTTAACTAATTCCACTGTCTTGTTTATTTATCATTTGGTTTGATCACTGAAAGGACAACATTAATTTTCCAGGTTTGGTCCTACATCTACAGGCAAAACACCCAACTAACACCCATAATTATAAAAATTAGATATTTAAATAGCCTTCCCATGGTGTTACATGTAGATTGCTGTTGCCAAAACTATGAATCTAAGTTGCTGGTTTTTTCCATTTTTGTGAAATGCCATAATTGTTTTAATTAATTACAGGCAGATCTCCAGAGCAGTGCTCATTACAGATCAGTCTGTTCTAAACACAGATTCAGAGCAACAGGTATTTATCCATTTTCTATCACTTATCTCTTTGTTACTTGTATGTATTAACATTTATCTCATGGTATAAATTAATTCATGCTTTTGTTTCTTCTTGAATCCAGTTTTGAGACAACTGATTATTCTTTATTCATTAGTTTGTATAAAACTTGATTATTCATTAGTTTGTATAAAACTATTAGGAATATCTACCAATGACCAATTTCCCCTGTTTGGTGATTAGCACTATATTAATTAAGAGTTTCAAAGCTGCTGTGTTTAGGGTAGTTGATTTTGCCCACTTTTTAATAAACAATTTCCCTTAGTATTCTGTTAGCTGTTAATGATTTATCTTGTCTAAACACTGTTCAAAACTCTTACAGTTTATTTAACATTTACCATTCAGAGTTCTTATTGTACACTTTCACTTCCTTCTTTTAATGGTTTTGTTTCATCAGACCTTAATTTTAAAGGATATTAATCCATCTGAAGTATTTCTTTATGCTTCCTATATTCTTGGAAGTTAAATAGGACCTAAAAATGAACTCATATGACAGGAAACTCTTTTCCTCTTGAGCCTTGCTACCTGCATCCCACATAAAAGTCCTGCACTCTTTTTCACCTAACAGTGTTCAAAAAAATTTCGCATTCTCTTGCCAGCTGTTTCTAATGGCATCCTTTTGGAAAGTTTTATGATGTAAAGTTTTCTTTCTGTTCTGCTGCTGCAGAAATTCCTAACAAAAATGGATTTAATGACTAGTTGAGATCCTTGAATGCTCAAACTCTGCAAATTTACTCCACAAATTGCTACTAATAAAGCAGAAAACAAAACTTTATCCCTGCAGTTGTTTTTAACCTTTACTCAGAATTGTGTTGGTTGCCTCAACCTCCTTGCTACTTTGCTTTTAATAAATTCTACTTTATAGGTTTCCATTTTGACTGTGCCTCCAGTGGATCAGGGAAAACCAGCAGTTTGTGTCATTGAGTTGTGTTCCTCAACCATGACATGCATGAAGGATACCTGTAAGTACAAGCCATGTGTAATCTCAACTTCAGTTTTCCTGTTGACTTTCAGCAGCTCTGAAACAAAATAAATTGTGTGTGTATCACTCCACAGCTACACAATGACAGAGTTACTGCCTGAGAAAATATTTTTTTTAATTTTACATTAAAAAAGTATTAAAATTTCACACTTTGTTTATTCTATAACATTGCTAACACAACTGAAAACTTAGAAGATAATAAGTTAGTAGAGAGTAGATTACTCAATCTTAGCCAGATACAGTGGGGAAGAACAATCTTTAGGTAAAAATATTAAGATTTTTTTTTAACTTATAAATGTTGTCTTTGACAAATTCTCTGCCAGGAATTTTTAATAGAATTTCAGTACCAGCATTAAATTATATTTCAACATTATGCATAGCAGATTATTTTGGAGCATCTGTTCATGCCCGTTTCTGCTTATTTTTTTAAATTGATCAGCATATATAAAAAAATTAATAGGGAGGTTAATAAACTTAATTTTACTTAGTAATCTTTTCATCAGTACATTTTATAAAAAATCCTAAAGCATGTGAATCTGACTGGTAGCTTGTTGCCAGCTTGATTTAGAAAGGAAGTGAGTACATCAGCTGAACTACTAAATTGAAGTATCTGAAGTACAATATTTATTTTCTGACAGTTTTAGTGGAGGTGGGATTGTGTCCCCTTATGGGATATGGAGAAAAGAACTGCGTTGAAGAAAGGTATCAAACTTCTTAGAAGGATTTTGATGCCTGCTGCATTAGAAAGGACTTCTAGAATCTTCAGAACAGTTTTCTATGAACAGAGTTTTATGACTATTGGTATTTTATGTGAACAGATGAGCAACATAACCTTCCTAGTGGTTCTGTATCTTTCTTTTTAAATTCTTTATTTGAATTACATTAAGAAAATCACCAGTTTGGGACACTCTATGGAAGGTGAATAGAATTAGAGGTGACATGTCCTAACACTTTTTAACAAAACAGAAGTAGCTGGAATTAATTTTTACTATTAGCTTGGTTTGAACTCAAGTGTTAATGCTATAAATAATTTTGTTTAAATTTATCCTTTAAGTATCCTTTAAGAATTCACAAAATACATATTGCATAAAGTGAAACTGAAGAAGGATTGATGTTCAAGTGTAGATAAATCAAGTAGGTTCAAGACTTTCTGTAGTACTCAAAAATTAAGGCTGCTGGTTTTTACTAGTCTATGTAATTTTTTCTTTCAGCAGACATGGTTCTACTTAATGAATTATGAAATAAATAGTCTGCACTTATTAAAATAATGTAGGTATATTTTGAGTATAGCTAAACTCTAGTTAGAAGTTTAATAATATTTTAAAACATCATTATCTGTCTATGGGATTTGACCTGACTGATTTCTCCTTCCAACAATTATTTAAGATAAGTATACAAATACATCTACTCTTTGATCACACCACATAAATGATAGGTGCATCATCTGTTTTGCCAGTTGAGTGGAACCAAACTCCTTCACTTGCCCTAAAAATTGAGATTATAATGATGAAATCATGAACTAAACTCATCGTTCTTCTTGCTAGAAAAATTACTTGAAGACAAATGTTGGCAACCACTGTAACTAATGCAGTTATACCTGAGTAAATCAAATAGAATCAAAATACATCCTGATGACTGTGACTCATAGCCATAACCTTAAAGATAATAAAAAAAGA
>VZTY01026136.1:6765-22949 GCA_013400935.1 Turnix velox
AAATACATTGCTTTACATGCCCTCTCTCCCCAAGTAATAACTTGGTCAGTGGTATCTGCAATGAGGTAAACTCTGCTCAATTCAGTTTTGAAACTTCCATACTGACTATTAGAATTGCAAGCTTCCATGTATTGCACAGTGAGAAGAGACACCATAAGCCCCATATTCTAGGTTTTCTAATAAAGCCTGTTTGCATAGAACATTACAGAAAGTTTCTCCCTAACTAAAGGATTATGTCAAAGATGATCCTACAGTACAGCCTTAATCACTTCTGTCCCTTCGATTAGCCTAATCATCCAAGGATCCTCTATCACATACCAAACTGCCAAGAATTTGTGTAACTTTTCCCCAAACAAGCATTAGTATTTGGAAGTTCTATCATCTGGAGATATTCACATTTATGAAAAAAATCATGCATAAGCCCCAACTTCACAAGAGATCCTTTAATAAATAGCCCCTAAACGTCCACATGACAATGCTTTTACAAAATAAAATTGAGTGAGTTACAGACTTCATCTGCTCAAACACATCTGTCACAAAAGAAAAAAAAAAAATCACCTAGGGAGACATTTCTTATTCCAAAGGTATTCAATTTTTGCTGCATGTAACAGTTTTTAGAACATATACTGGACAGTCTGTTTATCTTTTCTCTGGGACAAGCTTTAACATTTTCATTTTTTTCTTCTAGAACATGATTCTCTCAAAAATATTATTGAAAAAAGCAAAAGTGGAAACCAACATTTCTGAGCCCACCTGGAGCTAGAAAGAGCAAAAAGCATCACTTCAATTAAAGGCCAAGACTTTCCAGAAGGACTGTATAAAGCCAGAACCCTTGATATTATCTTTAAGGCAGCTTACATAGCAGCAGCATAAGCTAAGAGTTCCTTGCCTGCTTCACCCCAACCCAGCAGTATCCCAAAACCATAGGCAGTCCCCCCCATCACTTTGACTTTTTCCCCTCACTAGACTTTCTGCCTTGATTCACTGCTGCACTGGCAGGTACCACAGATCAGCTGGGCTAAGTATGAGGCTGGCTGCTCATTAGTCTTGCAAAGGTTATTGCTAGGCTCACAGAAACCACTGACTTTTTAAATCATTCACTCAGATACCAATTTGTAAAGCCAATGAGAAGCCCCATGTGGCAGGACTGGGGTCTCAATTTCAAGTGTCATGGCACTGAGCACAGAGCACAAAGTCAGTGTGCTGAGCTGTAGGCTCATCCTGCTGCAGCCACATGAAAGCCAACTGACAGCACAAGCCATGGATGTGGCATTCAAGACAGTGATGAAGGCATATCTAGGCACACCAGCTGAAGGAAAGTTGTCACGCAGCAAACAAGTAATTTTTCAGCTGTTACATGGCAGCCGTGGGAGAAAGTGCAGAGGAAGGCAGCATTCACAATTAAAACATCTTGTATCTTCTTGCAGGTGCATAAGAGCAGCAAAATCACTCAGGCTTCCCCTGGCAGATCTAAATATTACTGCAGAAACCACAGTCTCAAGCCTTGATACCTGGTTTTAAGTAGTCCCCCAGCTCAAATCATGACCCAGATGCACATGAGCATAAAGACAACTGCAGTATTCATAGAATCATAGAATAGTCTGGGTTGGAAGGGACCTTAAAGATCATCAAGTTCCACCCCCCCTGCCATAGGCCGGAGCACCATCAACCCAACAGACTCGCTCAGTGCCCTGTCCAGCCTAGTCTTGAACACCTCCAGAGAGGGGGCATCCACAACCTCTCTTGGCAACCTGTTCCAGTATTTCACCACCCTCACTGTAAAGAATTTCTTTCTTATGTCTAGTCTAAATCTATCCCCCTTCAATTTATATCCATTGTTTCCAGAAGAACAGACTACCCTACACAGAGCAACATGCCACAACACCACGTTGACTGATGCCAGCTCCATTTGCCTTGGAGCAGTACCAGTTTCCAGCTGCTTAAACCTGGATACAAGTAAGGCACTAATTGTTTGAGCCAGCTCAAGACCACATCTCAGAATCAGAGAGTACTCACCTCAGTAACTGAAGAGTCCGTCATTGTGATGGAAAGAGGAAGGTCTGCATCAGGATAGTTACCAGCAGAGCATGTTTTCCACCTGGCAATGCACATTTTATTTGCATATTGCCCAAACAACAGTGAGATACAATACCCTCTTTCCTTAAGCACATAACAACTGAAGTAACCACTATCTGTGTGGTCAGACAGCTATCTCTCAGAAAGCAATATTCATCACTAACATCAATCCCTCCTCCCCCAAACAGCAAGAACCACCACCAGTCCCTCTCCCAGCCTCCTCCTCACTGCACAAATTTATAGAAAACCAGTGGCAAAAGCTTCAAGAGCTGCTGAGTCTTTTGCTGCAGACTGCCTGCCTCTGCATCTTCAGGAACAGCTCTCTTTTGCTAAATATTCACCAACAATAGTTAGCTAGCTTTTATAATCTTTAAGGAGTTCAGTCTCAATTTTAAACATCTAAAGGGGCAGCTTGATATTCAAAGACCTCAGAACTCCTACTCTAAACTTTGCAAACAAAAAAATTGACACCTCAAAGCCAACAGCATTTTTGCTTCTAAATGGACATGTCAGTTACAAGTTAAATAATGAAAATAGACACAAGAATTCCTACACTACACCTCAGCTCTTCAGCATGAGATTGAAGCTGCATCAATGTAATTGACTGGGGGCCATACTAACAAAAAGGTTTAATTTTATTTTCATGAATAGAAGCAAAGTGTTGCCCCATTACTCCATTAGCTGTCTGCAGGGTGTCCAGTATTTCCTACAAGGGTTCAGCTTTCCCTTGGAACCCCATAGATTCTGTGAGCTCTTACTCCCTTTACCCTAAAGTCCTTGCTTTTCCACATTACTGACCTCACATCTGAAGTGAGCAAATGTCCCAGATCACATCTTTCAAATGTGCAGATGCCAGAGCTGTGTCTCCAAGGGCAATCCCAGCCATGCACAGGAGAGTTATTCGGGCATGAGGTTTCCAAGGCCAGAGCATCTGTTAAGAGGGACAAGTGAGAAGAGTGACAACAATTGGTAAATTTAATTTTAATAATATGTCTACTTCTGACTTAACTTTACCAAAAAAAAAAGGTCAAAATGGCAGATCAAGCAAATACAGATCTACAAAAAGGCAGCTTTCAACTTGATATGAATGAGTACGTTACGTGACCTGAACATATTTTGCAGGTGGAGAATCTGCAGCATCTGGAGATGGAGATTTTTCACCAGCCGGGCTGTGGAACAGCTTTGTAGTAGTCAATTGATTTGTGTGACAGAGGGGGTTAGGAAATTCCTTCTGTTTTGGTATCAATACTTGAGTGGTATGAGCCAAGAATGAGACTTATCTGTAGCTAGAGCTCAGTATTACAGCGAGTTGCAGGAGCTCCTTCAGAGCAGCAGTGTGCTTTTATAAGAAGCATGTACAGCCAAGCAAGAGCTTCCATTTCCCTCAGTATGATGCAGAATTATATTTGAGCATTTTACAGTTTGTATGAGAATAGACACTGTTGTACCAGCTTACTCTGGAAAGAACATAGCCTGTAAGTTCCCTGGCCCTGCAGCGCACATCTCAGTGATTGCTTTTAACATTTATAAGGCTGAAGAGGAGCAGGGAAGTACAAATCATATAAATGCTGGAGAAATCAAGAAATGCAACTATTTTATTCTCAGTAGCAATGTTGTTTGTTAAAGTATTTAAACCAGGACTGACCAGAGCTCAGCAGCAAGGTAATTGCTATATCAGCCTGTGCCAGTCAACAGGACAACTGGGAAGAACACCATCCAAGCCCTCCCCAGCCAGACTGGAAAGCATCTTGTCAGGACTAAATACTTGGATGTATGATTTATACCATCTCCTAAGCTTTTGCAGATTCCTGTTAGGTTGTCAGGCAGCCACCTTTTCAGGAATTTAATTGCAAACATTATAATCAGGGTTCAGCTTCCTGGATTGCATGCAAAAAAAAAAAAATAAAAAGGCTAATGCAAACAATACATTTTCCATGCTCTACCATCACATTTACCACTAGCAATACTGTTCTATGAGACCTGTTGAGGACTTCTATGCTTTAGGAGAGAGACAGAAAGACAGCCAGCACCATCAGGCCTTACCTAGCAGAAGTTTATCTGAGAGCAGCGTCCAGGGAAGTTCAGTGCACAGGGTGGTTCCTTCTCTCCACAGCTGTTTAGAGCAAAGGAAGAGCTAATTGAAAAATGAAATCACTAAACACAATAATGCCACCAGCCCACTCCATGAACACACAGTCGCATCATCATCTTCATAATGTAATACTATCAGTATTACAAACCCCTCATTGTTACTTATTTGTTTAGAAAAGCTCATATCCTTAATGGATAGAAGAGATAGAATAATTCAACTTTGCATTTGCAACAGACAGTGGTTCAAGCTAGGTCTAGAGATAGATACTATGAAAGTAGATAACACCAGCAGGACAGGAGAACAAAATCCATTGCACACCAAAACCAAACATAATACAAGAAAAACATCCCAGCCAATCAAATCCCATAGAAACAAAAGAAAGCCAACCAAAACCTTCTCACTGCAGGAGCAGTGGGGCAGCTCAAACTCAGCTGCATGGAAACAAAGCACTGCTCCCACATACCCTGCCCTTTCAGGGTATACAACTTGCTTGCCATTTACTTCTGCACAAGTGTCATCTAAAGATGCCTAAAGATGACACTAAAGATGTCATCTAAAGATGACACTTTGCTTCTTCTGAAGCAAAAACCTGGGCGACAGCATTTGACCTACTGTTGCTTCAGTGATCAATAAATGGAAAAAAAATGGGAGATGTAGCCCCATCTTCAGCCTCCAATTCTTTTCAAAATGCAGTTTATCAAGCACCTATAATTTCCTAATGTAGAACATGATGACACCAGTTTTGCAATAAGTTTTTGAACATACTTTTATATGGGTATATACATGCATGTGCATATATACATAAGTATGCATCTCAAATTATTTTTTATTGAATTCTTTATTGAGCTTGGTAAAGTTTTTCACAAGAAAAGTTAATTTTCTTCTAGGCAAAAAAAAAAAGGAGGAATAAGAAAAAAGAAACCCTAGTGCTACATTTTAACATGCAAACACACTTACCTTCCCATTTACCAGCTCAATTGATGTGGGCAGCAGAGCATAGTCAGATTCTAACTCCTCATAACACTGTAGCAATAGAGACATAGTCAAAGGAATACAGAAGTAGAAGAAAAAAGGTAAAAAAAAGGAAAGGAGCACTAAAAGTGAGTATGAGTAAAATGGAATTTTAACTTTCCAACTGAATTATTTTCAGTTATCAGGAAAATTATGCAATTGTTTCCCTTTGCTACTTTCAGCATTTAGTTCTGCAGACCTTTAAGACCAAATACAGGTCTTACACATAGCTAGCCCACAGTTTTGACTCTGCTCCTTTGAGACCCCTGTTACAGCCTAGAACACATTTTAGGATCCTCTGTTTTTTTGTTCTATGCTATTTAGACCCTAAGCTACACTGTTCCCTACTAGACCTGGTTGGGCAAAGTGCTCTCCCACAATGTCTCCCCCTCCACCTCCTCCCAAACTTGAAATAAAAAGTGTTTGCATTCAAAGTGAAGTACTTCAGAATTATACAGTTCCCAATATATTCCCACAGAGAAGTGCAGTGATCACAGCCTGTTTCAGTGCATGGATGCTGAGAAATATTTCATTACAAGATTTTAAATGTTTGTTTTGAAGACTGCATGTAGAAGATTGTGCAGAATCAGGGAAATCTCCCCTCACACCCATTTGATGTCATCAACAGTTACTTAGAGTGAAGACCAACACCACACCTGTAAGTTCTAGCCAATTTTTTACAGAAGGTTGAAGGAAAGTAATGTGCAGGTCAGTACATACTGTCTCCAGTCATGTGCACATTAAAAAAGAAGCATCACATGGAGCCAGATTCTTTGTGGTTCAGCCCAGTTGTAGATGACCTTCCACCAGAGCACCTCCTGTGCAAACCCACCTTTTCTCATCCTACAAGCATCCTACCTGGCACACCAATTCACAGAGTTGCCTTTGAAGCAGTTTCCGTCTCAGTGTAGTAGCAGTTACTATGAAAAGATTTTAATAAATCTTACAGGGCTCTTTGTAATTTGATGACAAGTAGACAAATGTTAGTGTCTTCAAACCTGACCACTGCACATCACAGAATTATTGCACTTTGCTTTTAGTCTAGTTATATCTACAACGATTTTTCCCAGGAAAGAATTTCTGTTTTGAAAGTTCCAGGAAACACAAGGCTCTTTATTCCCCATGGTTACCTTTTCCCTTGCTATAAAGGAGGGAATGCTTCCCCTCATCGCCACTGTTAGATATACAAAACTTCCTGTGGAAATCATAGAATGGTCCAAGTTAGAAGGGACCTTAAAGATCAACTAGTTCTAAACCCCCTGCCATGGGCAGGGATACCTCCAGGTTGCTCCATGCCTCATCCAGCCTGGCCTTACACAACTCCAGAGAGGGGGCAACCACAGCCTCTCTGGGCCACCTGTTCCAGTGTCTCACCAAGCTCACAATAAGGAACTTCTTTCTTCTCTCCAGCCCAAATCTATCCTCTTCCAATTTGCATCTGTTACTCCTAGTCCTGTCATCATTTAACTTATTCAGAAGTCCTACCCCATCCTCTCTGTAGACCCCTTTGGGGTATTGATAAGGCACTGTGAGGTTCTCTCTGAGCCTCCTCATCTCCAGGCTGAACAGCCCCAACTCCTTCAGCCTGTCCTTACAAGGGAGGTGCTCCAGACCTCTCATCTTCATGGCCCTCCTCTGGACCCACTCCAACAGCTCAATGTCTTTCTTTTAGGGGCTTCCAGCCCCATCTGTTTTTGTCAGCACTATTCTTTGTAACATCACTTAAATTCTTTGCACATCAGTCAGTTAATTTCTATTTATCTAGAGAAGATTTCTGGAAATTATGGCAAACATTTCAGCAATTTTCAGGGCGGAGATGTTTTCTGAGACTTTCTTTGGAAGGTAGTGGTTGCTATGAGTTGGTGGCACTCACTAGTCTCTTGCACAAGCCTGGATTTGCCTCTACTTTCACTTTGCAGAAGTGTTTTACCTATTCAGAACTAAAAAAGTGACATTTTAATTGTTATGCCTTTTGCTAAAAAGAGCCAGCACCACAGTTTGAAGGAAATAGCAAATGGGGAAGGAACATCAGAACACACAAAGGGACAATGCCAAAAATATTGGTAAGAAATCAGCAGGCACAGTCTGCAGGTGTTTCTGCCACACCTGTGCTTAAGACATGTGACTTTGACCTAAAGCAGAAGACCCTATTGCCATTTTTCCTACAAGACAAATCGTAGTTTCACACCAAGTTGTTTACAATGCAGATATGTTCAGCATCAGTTATATTGCTCTGGAAAATACACAGCTGAGACCATTTTCTTCTCTTATAGGATATGCACTCCAGAATTTGAAAGGAAAAAGCCCCATGTGCTAAAAATCAAACCACCTGCATTCTTCAGTTGCCCAAACTTTTGAGGTATTAATGTTAGGATGTCAAAAGAGGTAGCATGAATATTCTGTAGTAAGAGCTTCTTTTGTACAAGGCAGTGTCACAACTGCTTTCTACAACTACTTGAAAGGAGGTGGCTGTCTTCCCCCAGTTAACAGGTGATAGCATAAGAAACAGCTTCAAGGGAGGTTTATCCTGGATATTACAGAAAGGCAGGGGAAGGAATTTTCAACATAATATGGGATGGGAGGACTAGAAACAATGGATATAAATTAGAGGGGGATAGATTTAGACTAGACATAAGAAAGAAATTCTTTACAGAGAGGGTGGTGAAATACTGGAACAGGTTGCCCAGGGAGGCTGTGGATGCCCCATCTCTGAAGGTGTTCAAGACTAGGCTGGACAGGGCACTGGGCAGCCTGGTCTAGTGGGAGGTGTCCCTGCCTATGGCAGGGGGGTTGGAACTCTATGTTCTTTAAGGTCCCTTCCAACCCAAACTATTCAATGATTCTATGATTAGGAAAAATTTCTCCTCTGAAATAGTTATCAAGTACCAGGGCAACCCATCCAGGGAAGCAGTGGAGACACCACTCCTGGAGAAGTTTTAGAAGATGGGTTAGACATAGCACCTAGAAATCTAGTGATGGTTTTGTCAGGTAGGCTGATGGTTGGGAAGGGATATCCCAAAGGCCCTTTACAACTCAGGCAATTCAATGATTCTACTTAAAAGAGTACAGTCTAATACCCTGCAGTGACTCAAAACCATGAAGCAAATACAAATACAAGCAGAAAGAAGAAGGTAGAGATCAGTTCTATTTGGTGCAGGAACCATAAGAAAGAGAGATGACTTCGGAGAAAGGTGGGCTATTTCACCAGCGCCACCCTAAAGGAGCACCAGCGCCACCCATGGAGTTANCCTTTACAACTCAGGCAATTCAATGATTCTACTTAAAAGAGTACAGTCCAATACCCTGCAGTTACTCAAAACCATAAAGCAAATACAAATACAAGCAGAAAGAAGAAGGTAGAGATCAGTTCTATTTGGTGCAGGAACTGTAAGAAAGAGAGATGACTTAAGAGAAAGGTGGGCTATTTATGAGTATCTTTGGCACCAGCGCCACCCATGGAGTTACTAAGCCTTCCTCCTACATCTAGAGATTTTGGTAGGAGGTTCCGCAGCTTTGGTCCAGCCCAATACCCACTCATGAGTATCCCACCTGATTTTCAGCCCAGCTCCCATGGTTGTGAATCTCTTGACAGCAGAAGGAAAAAGGGAAAGAGGGATGACTCCCAAACCCCTTTCTCCTCCCAGTAACTTGAAGATCAGTCCGATTCCCCTTGCCAAAGGATTTGCATTTCTCCATGCAAAAGCAAATGCTGGCACACTACCAGAAATTACTTACTTGTCTGGTCTTCCAGCTTTTCTTGAAGCAACTGGCAACTGCTTGTTAGAGCTGCAATCACATCCTTGAGCTTTTGCTGCTCAGAAATGGCTTCCTCTAGCTTGCATTTCAAGGATGCGACTTCCTCACAAGCAGAGTGAAAGGCTTCAACTTGATCTTCTGCCTAAGCACAAAACAAGATTGAAGAAAAGAGAAGGGGAGAAAAAATAGAGCAGTCCAGCTCTCAAACACAAGGAGCCTCTACAGTTCATGTAAATGAAACCAAACTGCATCTGTTCTTTCTCAGGAAGTGATAAAGCTCCCTCTGAACTTCTGCATTTTTACATCAGGGTGGACTGTGTATGGAAGTTATTTTTGGTGGCTTTTTTTTTTTTTCCTCTTTTTTTTAAGCCGCCACAAATATGCAATGCTGCCTCTTTCATCAGCAAACTTGTCACCACCCCCTCAAATTTTACTTCCTCTGCTGGTTCCCCTTTTGCAGTGAAGCACTCCATTCTGAACAAGCAATTTCCTTTCCCAAGAGCAGTGACGAATTGTACTTTAGCATCCACTTGCTTCTTTCCTGCATAGAAGGAACTAGACTGTCCCTTACCTGTTTGCCAGCATCCTCAAGCTGCTTTGTAGCCTTTTGTAACTCTGAACCAAGGGCTTCTGCCTGGCCAGCAGTTTCTTCTTGTAACTGTTTGACAGTTTCTATCTCACGCTGCCTGTGGGGTGAGAGAGCACAAACCACAACCCATTACTGACATTTTAGAGCAGGCATGCCAGGGAAATGACACACACTAGTCCTTGAAACAAAAAAATAACATTCAGCTGTTATATATATCTGGGCTTCTTGGGATCCTGCATCAAGGATTTTGTTTCTGATAAGTACAATTCAACCTGGAAGGCAGATAAGGCTTTTCTAATAGCAGCTCAAGAATTAGGAAGGGGATGGGGGGGTTCTCTGTTTTCTCTCCAGCTGTGCCATCCCCAGCCAGATGGGTACCATAGTGAAACTTTATGGAATAACCACAGAACTGGGGTGTATTAGAAGGGAGGGTAAGCGCAGAGCCACAAAGATGGAGGGATTGAAACAACGCCCTTCTGAGGCAAGGCTGAGGGAGCTGGGGCTCTTTAGCTTGGAGGAGACTGAGGAGTGACCTCATTAATGTTTATAAATACGTAACTGGCAAGTGTCAGGAGGATGGAGCCAGGCTCTTCTCACTGACCTCCAATGACAGGTCAAGGGGCAATGGATACAAGCTGAAACACAGGAGGTTCCACAGGAATCTGAGAATGAACTTGTTCTCAATGAGGGTGACAGAACAGTGGAATGAGCTGCCTTGAGAGGGCATGGAGTCTCCTTCTCTGGGGACATTCAAAACCCATCTGCATGCGTTCCTGTGACCCGATCTGGGTGTTCCTGCTCTGGCAGGGGAATTGGACTAGATGATATCTTGAGGTCCCTTTTCAGTTCCTTATATTCTGTGATTCTAAGAGCAAAAGCTTAATGGGGCAAACATCTGCCATTTAGTCAAAAGAATGCATTGTCTCCTGTTTGAGACAAATACTAATTGGAAAGAATTGATAATTCTAAAAAGTTATTCCATGGGGCTTTTACTACATATACACAGCTTTATCAGATTAATTTAACAGTATTTCAGAGGATATTTCATCTGACAACGAACAGAAGCCATCAGAACCAAGGTCAAAGATAACAGCTTCCAAGTAACCCCTTATCTACTGCACAAACCCTTTTCCCACTTCTGTCTCACCTTTACATTTTATGGGTGTTTATTTCTTCTTGCTGCAACCACCACAGACAAGATTGTTACAGTCTAACAGTCTAAGAAACCAAGCCAGCAGTATTTTTATCAGCTCTCCCAGAAGGGAGAGTACTTAGGTTGTCTACATTAAATGGACAACAAATGAGACAGAAGTGCAATGTGACTGTTCTGCATTAGCTCTGAGGGATGCAAAGCCCAGAAAGCTGCTTTCACCCTAAACCCACTTACAGGTACACATGCAAAATAAAACTAAATTAAACCTCTATTAAACATAAGAGAGCAGAAAGCTGACTGCTACTGTGAATGAGCCTGTATTCCACAAAGAGAATGAATTCAGATTGTTTTATAAAAAATAAAACCAAAAAAACAAACCTTGACAAGCTACTTTCCTGAATGTCTGGGGAAAGGAGAGAGGACAGGCAGGCAAAGGTTTGCATCCTTTGCCATATTTATAACATCAAAATTCACAGCAGCAAGCAGGGGACAATAAATTAAGGTCATATTTGTATATATAACTAATTAAGTTATTGAAGCTACACCCCTGAGAAACAGAGCCACTATTGCCTCCCAAAGCAGTAATATCTGCTGGCATCTATTTTTTAGGTCTGCTGCCTCACAAAAACCCATCAGTTGCTTCAACGGTTGCACCTGCTAGATAGTCAGTACCCTCTTGCTTTAACTGCTAAATTCTGTGGTCTCCTTGGTGTTTTGAAAAGGTATCTCCAAGCTTGTACGTTACTTCATACAAAAACCTTAACTCCCACACTGTGTTAAGGTTATGCTAAAACAAGATCCACTCCCCTAAACAGCAGATAGAGTTTCCTCTGAAAAGCGTTCAAAATTCAGTAGTTTGTTACACAAGACAAAAATCCCTAACCAAGACAAAGCCAATGGATATAAATTAGAGGGGGATAGATATAGACTAGACATAAGGAAGAAATTCTTTACAGTGAGGGTGGTGAAATACTGGAACAGGTTGCCCAGGGAGGTTGTGGATGCCCCATCTCTGGAGGTGTTCAAGACTAGGCTGGACAGGGCACTGGGCAGCCTGGTCTAGTGGGAGGTGTCCCTGCCTATGGCAGGGGGGTTGGAACTCGATGATCTTTAAGGTCCCTTCCAACCCAAACTACTCTATGATTCTATAATAACCTCCACCAAACAGCTATCCACCAAAAAAAAAAAAAAAAAGCTAAGAAGATAGATACACTTAGTTACCTGGCAGAGAGCTCTTTCCTTAAGTGAAGTTGCTCTGTCCTGGTTCTCCTCAGGTTGCCTGCCACTCGAATAAAGTCCTTTTCTAGGGATTCTTCATATTTTTCCAAGAGATCAAGTTTTTGGATCCAAAGGTTTTTTTTCTCTCCTAGCTCTTGCTTGAGAGCCTGTGAAGTTCTGAAAGTGAGCTGTTAACATGCTTAGACAAGGACCAGAGCTAAAGAGTGAACCAGAGTCTCAGCTTACATACTGGGAACTGATTTTCCATGATTTGGTATCATTATCTACATCCAAATCTAACAGCAACAGAAAAAGTGGCAAGTTATCAGTATTTTGTAACCTTCTCCCACAGCATCTTTTGGGGAAGGTGGGGGGGGGTAAAATGAGGGATAAAAGAGCTTAATAAGGAAGACATAACAGAAAAACTTTTGTTTTCTTATATAGAATAGTGCTTTCTGCAGATCAAATAACCTACAGGCTTGCAACCTATGCCTTTTTACTCCCAAATCTGATGGGATGTAGGGACAGACAGGCTAGTCTCCCATCAAGTGTTAGTACTTCATGAGTTCTTTAAGATGAAGCAGTCTCGGTTTACAATAAGAAAAACCCATAAACCTTCTGTATAGTAGTTCAGTTTGCAAATGGCTCCCTCTTTAAAAGGTTACTTCTAAGCAAAAGCCAACACAGCTTTCCTTTCCAAGTAGATCTAGTGTACACAAATAGCCCTCTTCATCCCTCATAAAACAAATACACAGTAGCAAGCATTTATGGGAAGAGTGGAAGATGATTACATGGTGAACAAGGTAGGCTTTAAAACTTACCCCAGAAAACCTCCATCACAAGCTGCCCAGATACAACAACAAAAGACATATTTCATAAGGGGAAGTTTTAATAGTTGCCATCTTGCAGCAAACTCTACAACCTATTATGTAGGCTTCTTTGACCATTTTCTCAAAGTACAACTAAGCCCACTGTTACCAATTTGAGTTTTTATCACAGTAAAAATAAAACAAGACAACCAAACCAAATCCAAAGAAATCCATATTTCAGTTCATTACACCTGCCTAGTTGATGACCCCTGTGAAAGGCTTTCTGTTTTATTTTCAATTAGTGAGAAGGAAGAGGGTAAAAACAAAGTGCTAAGTAGCATTCTATACTCTGAATTTCTCTGAACAGTGACTTAAGTATGAAGTAGTGTAGTCCTCAGGTGCTCAGCTCTTGAAAGAATCCTTAATGAGTGTAAAGCAGATGAGGTACACATTTCGTAGGAGATATGGACAGTGGGATCGAGTGCACCCTCAGCAAATTTGCAGATGACACCAAACTGTGTGGTGCAGTTGATACACCTGAAGGAAGGGATGCCATCCAGAGGGACCTTGACAGGCTTGAGAGGTGGGCCCAAGACAACCTCATGAAGTTCAACAAGGCCAAGTGCAAGGTCCTGCACCTGGGTCAAAGCAATCCCAAGCACAGATACAGGCTGGGTGGAGAGTGGCTTGAGTGCAGCTCCGTAGAGAAAGACTTGGGGGTGTCAGTTGATGACAAACTCAACATGAGCCAGCAGTGTGCACTCGCAGCCAGGAAGGCCAACCAAATCCTGGGTTGCATCAAGAGGAGTGTGACCAGCAGGTCAAGAGAGGCGATTTTACCCCTCTACTCGGCACTGGTGAGACCCCACCTGGAGTATTGCGTCCAGTTCTGGAGCCCTCAACACAGGAAGGACATTGAGCTATTGGAGAGGGTCCAGAGAAGGGCCACGAAGATGATCAAAGGGTTGGAGCAACTGCCCTATGAGGACAGGCTGAAGGAGTTGGGGTTGTTCAGCCTGGAGAAGAGAAGGCTCAGAGGGGACCTCATAGTAACTTATCAGTACCTGAGGGGGTCCTACAGAAAGGCAGGGGAAGGAATTTTTAATATAATATCGGATGGGAGGACTAGAAACAATGGATATAAATTGGAGGGGGATAGATTTAGACTAGACATAAGAAAGAAGTTCTTTACAGTGAGGGTGGTGAAGCACTGGAACAGGTTGCCCAGGGAGGTTGTGGATGCCCCATCTCTGGAGGTGTTCAAGACTAGGCTGGACAGGGCACTGGGCAGCCTGGTCTAGTGGGAGGTGTCCCTGCCTATGGCAGGGGGGGTGGAACTCGATGAACTTTAAGGTCCCTTCCAGCCCAAACTATTCTATGATTCTATGATTCTGGTATTTTGCATTGCTTTCAAGGGAAAAACACGGGCCACATTAACACACCTGCAAGTTAGAGCCTAGTGCTGTTCATGAGCTCCCAACAAAAAAAATTACAGCACATCAATTATTATGCCACAGAAAAAGAAAGAGCCTGAACAGAGTTGCCAGATGGGTTTACTAGGATGACGTGGGATGTGACCATTTGCCCACATCCTGAAGATCAGTTTCTCAGTCAAGGCAGGCAACACTTGCAAGAAATAATGTGGTTTTAAGGCACAAGTGGCATAGGCTTATCAGGGCACATGTGCCACTCTTATCTGCCAGCAGACAAGTGAAAGTTTCTGCTGGCACCATCTTAAATACATGGATATATGCACAAAACCACAAGCACACTTAAATTATATTGCATTAAGCAACTTCTGAAATACACTTTAAAAAAAATATACTAACACTAAGGAATGAATGTCCATAAAATGCCTCCCAGGAAACAGTGAGAAATATTTTGGACTTCCAATGATAGCGCATGGTCCAAAATTTAAATCTGTCTCACTAAAGTTTTCTTCAAGGCTGGAAGAAGTTAATTTAAGCTTTTATCTTTTTTCAAAATCTTCACTTGTACATCTCTGTAAGCCATATTTCCCATGTATACAGCTTGCTACAGCTAGGTGAAGACATCACATTTGACATGAAGTCACTTTCCACTCCTATGGAATATTATTCTTCCTTAATCCTCTGTCAGCTTAGTTTGAAGTACACTGCTGTAAGAACTAGATTCACTTGCCATGATTAACTCCAACACCCACACCAAAAGTTTTTAGCTCACCATTTGTGTTGAGATTGTATTAAACATGTGAAGTTCACAAGCATTTTTCAGCTGTGACAGCTTTGAAAGGGGAAATTTTAGACCAGACCAAAAAGTTACAGCACTGAATGAGCCAGCAGTTTCTTAAAGCCTATCTAAAGTCATGCCAGGGCAAAGTGAGTAAGACACACCTTCTCTGAGAAACAGCTTTCATGATTTACGTAAAAAAAAACCCAAAAAACATTAAAAACAACATTAAAAAGCTGGCTGGAGGACTGGATGGATCTAGTCATTGCTCCTGTCAATCCAGGAAAGATAAGGCCAGCTACCACATTTTGTAGCATTAGAGGAAAAGAGAAGTAACTTTTTGCCTCAAAAATATCAGCTTCAAACAGCAGCTACTGTGGTGTGCCACCTGCTATTACCCAAGTGCCATGAACTGAAGGTTCTGCATTTCTTAAAGAGGTAAAAGATAACATTAAATACATGGTTAGGTAAAGACCTCTTTGGCAGTGTAGGCAATAGATCAGAGAAAAGCAGATTAGGGAAAAAAAAGTTGTTATATGGGAGGGGAGGAGAAAACAAGAGCATTGACAACTGAGCTGTGTCCACAGATTGCTACTAACACACTAGAAAGTTACTTTTTTCAGTTACCTTGAGCAAAAGTTTGACTTTAAAGCCCCACAAGAGGCATGAGGAATAATAGAAATACATATGCAAGGTTAAGTTCAAAAATATGGTTTTGTAAAGACCTGTCTTAGGGGAGTGTGTCCAGCAAAAGCAGAACTCTTTACATTTCAAGAGGAAGCAAAGCCTATGAAGGTCTTGATTTAGAAATCTAGTTAAAAAGCTACCTCCCTCCTCCTCTTGATGAAGGAACCATACACTACAGTAATCAGATTTTGAGCACAGTGGAAAAAAGGTGCTTAAGGCACACAGAAACAAAGAGCTTCATAGCCCAACAGTGTAGTGTTGCCACCTGACTTCCTTTGTCTCTTCAAGTTAATTTTCTTCATCTGCCCTTTCCTTCAAGTATAGTTTTGACAAAATGAGCTCTTGCACAAGACATGCAAGAAAAAGCACAGCACTGAAATGCAGTTTTCCTCAAGGAAAGGTGGCTAGGCTCTACATACACCCATATTTGACCCCAAAATAGACTGCTAGGATCTCAAGTAATCAATATGCATAGCATGCAGGAGTAAGATACCCACCTAGAATTTTCACACAGTCCCTCTGTTTCATAAAACAATTTCATAAAACAAGAGGAGTGTGACCAGCAGGTCAAGAGAGGTGATTTTA
>VZTY01026136.1:30923-52469 GCA_013400935.1 Turnix velox
TATATATATATATGTATATATATATGTATATTCATTAGGTCAGTTTTGTAGTTGTATAGAACCAGGAACTGTTCTACTTAAAAAAAAAAAAGCCTAAGTACACCATCAAACAAATGCCACATCTTAATGGCTACATGACAGCACCTTAACCTTTACTTTAACTTCTTAAGGCCACCATTAATTTTGGATTTACTCCAAAGTTTTTTTATCCTTTCTTATCCCATCAACTACTCCCCATTTAAGCTTTCAACTGAAACTTAAAGCCTGAGAAATTACAGGGAACCATCAGAAAGCAAATTTCAAGATAACTGACCACATAAGATGCAAAGATAAACTCCAGAAGCTTCAGAGAAAAGTGCTTTGCTACTAGCAGAATCTAAGAGTCATGCCTTGAAAACAAAAAAAGCCAAAGAATGGATGATAAGGAGATATCTTCTATTGTCATACACTTCAGAACCTGAGTGAGGAAATAAACTATTTATAAAGTAAAAGAAACACATAGCAGAGCTCTGACCACAAGAAATTAAATAGGCAAAGGAACACAGAAGGACCAAGATATTTGCAGGAAAAATTATTAATGTGGTTTTAAGGCTGAGAAGAAATAGTGGGGAAGAAAGCACTGATGCCAGCAAAAGATGGTACAGACCAAGATGGGCATTAAAAACTCAGCCGAAACCTCAGAAAGAGACAGTGGTTCTAGGAATTGCTCAAGTAGTTCAAAGCTAGGAGCACTAAGTTGTGAGACAGAATTGCCTAAATGGACTTACATGTCTCCTTTAGACACATCACCACCAAAGTCCTCCAAGCTTCCTGATGTAACATTCATCTGGGAAGGCATCTTCCTTGCTGAAAGACATGGTATTTTTTGTTATGGAGTAAGAAAGTGGAGTTTTCTTGAATAAAAGCAAAATAATATGGTCAGCACCTTCAGAGATGTCTTCAGCGGAAGCCTTTGTGTTGGAATCCCTACTTCTATGGATGCATTTTTTGCAACTCCACTTATTCTTTTATATGAAGAAAGTGTGCAAAACTTACTACTTACTTTTTATATCCAAACCTACACTTTTAAAGAAAAATTAAGGTTTTTTACATAACTCTTTTTGCAGTCTTTATTGATCTGAGTGATTCTAAAACCAACTGTTTCAAGCTTAACTAGTAAATAAATGTCATTCATGTAGGCTGAATGTTCATATGACTTGGGATTGAGAGTTTCCCCTTCTCCTTTCCCACCAGGATTTTTACCTTTTTCACTCTTTGGCACAGGAGATGGGATCACAGCAATTTCTGACTTCTTATCAGGTGAGAAGAAAGATAAATTTGGACTTGAGGCAAGATACTTCTGGTCATGAGTCACATCTTCTGATCTGATATTCGGTAAAGCACATAATTTATTCCAGGCACTGGCCACTTCAAATCTGGAAGAGGATGGAGTACTGCTCTCCATAGGGCATACTGGCATCCATTCACTTCTGGATCCCTCTTCACTTTTAATGACTGGATATGTAGCATTTGCAGAACATATGCCAGAAATACGAAACTCCAAGTCAGCAGAATCAACACTTTCTTTACAAGGACTGATTAAGTATGGATCAGTAGTATGATGTCTGAAAGTTCTTCTCCTCACTATTTCTTCTACCTTTTTTGGTTTTTTGTACTTTGAATTGTAAAAGTTCTGTGGGCTAAATTTTGGTATCTGTAAAGTGGGATTAGAGACTTGGTCCATCATTTGAATCGACTTGATCTTTCTGCATATACTGTGCACTGGGTTATGATGCCGTTTGTTAGCTCCCTGTTCTGAAGCCATTATCAATTAACCTCTTTTGCAAAGCACCTGAAAAGAATAGGGGCGAGAAATAAGACTCAGGATGATTATTCCAATGTGTTTTGGATCAACCTCTGTTTCATCAGCTTTGAATGGCTTTCAGTGGCCTCTCTCAAACTCTGCAAACTAGAGCTACACGAGTCACAGTTCTGTGATTCTAAGTAACCCTCCATTAGAGGTAACAGCCTTTTTAACTAGGATGCATTTTAAAATATTGCTTGAACTTAAATTCACATTTTACAACCCAAAACCAAACCAGAACAAGACAAAGAAAAACCCCCGAAACCTCAGAAATCAGTCCCAAGACGTTACACTTTTATACTTATAGCATACAAAAACATACCTTCAGCTCCTCGCTGACAGAACTAACACAGGACTTCAAAAGCTTTTTATCTGCTCCTCTGTGAAGGTCCAACTGAGTGAACTCTGGTACTCAAATTAGCAGAGTGCTCCTTTGCTGGAAAATCAGCTTTAGGAGATACAGCTGGTGCTTCCTACCACTCAGCTCTCAGCCTGAGAGGAGCAATGAGCTGCAACGAGGTGCAAGTTAATCACCTGTATCCACCTCTCTAGCCCTTCTACTTGTTTTCTCCCATCTCTTCTGCAGACTTTAAATAAATTCTCTGGAATTTCAAGGCATCCTGAAGTCTCCCCACCATCCTACTCTTATTTTGAACTCAGGTACCTTTTTGCCCCTACCACAAACTGTTGCAGTATGGGCACAGGCTATAAAGGGTTAACAACTGCTCAGCTCAGAGCCTGGGGCAAATCTTATCAAGCCACCTGATGGCCTTGGAGCTCGATTGTGTCTTCCACTGTTTTGGGAAGGAGTCCTCGATGGTCTGGGAAAGTATCGAGGGAGTAAAGAACAAGGAACAGATAACAAGGACTTGTGTACAGCTGTTTTAAAATGTTTTTAAAATGTTTTAAAAATAGAAATGTTTGAAAATGTTTTTAAAAATGTTCTTCTACTTTTCAGACTCTGTCATTATAGTCCACAACCTTTTAAGATGCTATGGTTAGCATGTACAAGCCAAAAATACACTGTGCTAGGTGCTGATCAGATGCCCAACAGAAGTGAGATGTTAAGTTTGCAAAAGAAAATGAGAAGAAGTACAAGAGACAAAGGCCATAAATTTCAGGAGATTTATACTCTGACACCAACAGGGTATCATATTTGCTGATGTGGCTACTGGCCATCTACACACTGCTGGTACATCTTTTACTTAAGAGCAAGAAACAGATCACTTGTGTCCTTACCAGTAACTTAAAAATAGATGGGCATAGTGACTGTAGCCTGTATTTTAAGGGAATAGAATAGGAAAGTACAGACATGATGCAAGTCAGTGATGTATGTTTGACCTTGCTAGGTCAAACTTCACCACACAAGAACTTTTTCATCCACCTCAGAACTGAACTTCAAGCTCAGAAATTGGCTTTTTATCATTTATGGTGTCAGGATAAGCAATCTCTGCCCTTTAGATCATCTTTAAGAATAAGAATAGGTTATATTCTTTCTAATAAGGGGCCCTGCTGCTTCAGGCTTCACTCTGCTTCCTTCACTAAAGGTATTGATTACATGCCAAAGCCACTTCCTCATTTCTATGATAAATGGCAGGACTGAAAATGAGTGTTTCACGTACAGCTCATTGTCCTGAAGTGCTGTAGCTTTTTAGTGTGTTATGATCCATAACCCAATTATAGGCTACTTCATTGTCCAAGAGAACAAATGTACATATACACGTACACATCCACATATTTTCTTGTGAATGAAAACACTCTCAGTACATGTGTTTTCTTCACAAAGTGTTGCCTCCTGTTGCCTTGTTGTGAATAAGTTGTGTTCCATATACCATCTTAGATGTGGTTAGATTTCTGGGAAGAGATGACTGCCTTCTCATAGAACCAATAATGAGAAAGACTATGAAGGGAGAAAAAGAGTCTTGTAAGTAGAATTGCCAAACCAGAGGTTCTTTGTTCTGCATGAAGGTCTTCTACAGATTTCTAGGGAGGTGATGTTAAAAATTTTTTTTTTAAACACCAAAGTGTAACTGAGAGAGGTGATTTTACCCCTCTNGAAACACCAAAGTGTAACTGATCACAGTAGAAATAAGTGGATTGTGGATCCCAAGTCAGATAAGCAGTGAGAATTTAAGGGAAAAATAAAAACCCTATGAAAAAAAAAATTCCACATGATGGACATTGAATTTAGGATCGGATTAATTTCACCCAGTGTTGTCTGTGTAAAATGCTGTTTGAAGTCAACAAAGAGATAAGAGTCATCTGCAAAGGGGAATCCAGCCTTTATCTCTTCAACCAGAGGGTGCTCATTGAAGTCCTATTTTCCTCCATTCTGTTGTCAAAGCAATTAGTGACATTTTAGATGCCCATGGGATCCAACCTGCCCTTCAGCTGTTTCCCCACAAGTCTTGTGTCTCTTGCAGTGTCACAGCTGGCAGTCCTCTTTGTGTGTCTCATTTGCCTTGTATATTGTTCAGGCAAGGTAACCTGTCTCTTGCTACTGGTTGAAACTATACACTACTCTTTTAGACATCTTAGTACCATTGAGACATCCAGTGGTACAGCATTAAAAGCAGTTGATTAATAAAAGGATGGAGTCAAGGACCTGCATCTACTCTTGAGCTGATGGCCCCCACCATGAGCTAGTTCAGCCTGCCCAGTTCAGCTCCCTGCTGCCCTCCAGGTAGCTTCAGACAAGCCCCAGTCTCTGAAAGGAGGTGAGCGGGACTCTGTCAGTACAGCTGAGCTCAGAAGAGACTCCAGCAACAACAACTCAGAGCAGGTCAGACTTAGCAGAGGTCAAAAGATAACAAAAGCAGAAACTTTCTTTCTAGACTGTGGTAACTACTTTTGCCATGTTTCCATTGTCTTCCCCTCTCTCCCCAGCTCCAGAGGAAAGAATCTGAGCTGGTTGCGGTCACTGTTTAATTTGGGTTAACTTGTCACATTCCAGTGGCAGAAGAACCAGAAACAAACACATTCTGTTTCTTTCTACTACAAAGAGAGCCATTGTGAACATGATACACTTGACCTGGACTGATCAAGGAGAGAGACCTGGACATTTTACCCTTTTGGCCAACAGGATTATTGCATACCATGAATGTCACACTTGATATAAATTAGCAAGCTGGCTGCATAATTGGGTAATCCTGTGATAGTGGTGCAGAGGAACTCCTTTCCCCAGTGCTGGATCCCTTAGGCTTTACTACATTAATGTAGTAAATAATACTGGTTCTTGAGTATTATTGCTAACTATTTAGTCTTACCCTGTTAAATGGATTTGTATTTCAATCCTCACATATCCATGCTTTCCCTGACTTCCCTTTCTGGGTGGGGAGGTATCATCAGGTAATAGAACAATTATCTAAATGAAATAAATTTACACTGACCAATACCAAAGGCAGGGCTTTCATTTTTAAGACTCAGTTGTATGTTTCAATTCTGGCTGTATGGTCTGTGCATTTAGAGTAACTCTGAAGTCACTCCAGGAGGAAGCAGGTGAGTAGCTTTGTCTTTTCAAAGCCTCTGCTTGTCTCCTGGAGGGAATGAACAGCCCCCTTCTAAGTCCAAGGGTTAAATGTCATCAAGAAATCATAGAATAGAATCATAGAATAGTTTGGGTTGGAAGGGACCTTAAAGATCATCGAGTTCCAACCCCTCTGCTATAGGCAGGGACACCTCCCACTAGGTCAGGTTGCTCAATGCCTTGTCCAGCCTGGCCTTAAACACCTACAGAGAGGGGCCATCCACAACCTCTCTGGGCAGCCTCTTTCATTGTCTCACCAAATGTAAAATTCACATTGAGTAATAGAATCACAGAACTGCCTGAATTGGAGAGGACCTTTCAGGCCATCAGGTCAAACCCCTAACCATACTCTGACAAGTGGATGCAAGCAAAATCTCTTTTGCTGGCTTGGATGCATTGTGATATGGCCTTTTGCAAAAAAACCAGAGGTATAACAGCAGCTCCCAGCTGTCACAAAAGCTGAATGAAGTAAAAAACCTGAACTTAACTCTCATTTCTTGAGTTGGTACCAGAATGAGCTGCCGCTAACACTACTTCAGTATATTCAATGAATTATTCTGTCAGGCAGGAGTGCAGAATAGAACGACATCCTGCCCAAAGGCAGGAAAGCAAATCTGCTATCCATGACTGTGATGAGTCCAAAGAAAACTTAGAAATAGCTTCTCTGATTCCTATTCCCGATTCCTGCCTTTTTTTCTGCTCCACTGCTTTCCTTGTTCAAGCTCACAGTCTGGGCTGTTTTTCCAACCAAACCATAATGCAAGTATTTTCAGTTTTTAGGGGTTGACCAAAGTTGTGGTGCCTTATTTTTTTTTTTTTTTTTTTTAAATTCAGCTTTGTGTTTTTACTTATCTGTAAGAAAACTAAATGTAAGATCATTAGAGAATTTAGCAAGAAGCTGCATCCTAGCAAGAAGCTAGGAATAATCCCAAACTACTATCACTGGAAAAAGTCACCCCTTTCGTGATGTTGGTATGTTGTGTCTGGAAAGTATTTTCCTAACTTTTTCAGCTCCTACAATGGATACCAATCTGATATATGCTAAACTACCCTAGCTAGACAAATGCTCATCATCCTTATTAATACCTGTTTCTGGCTGTGGTTATTGATCATCTAGCAAGAAGGTGATGAATTGCAAATACACAAGGTTGATGCTGATGTATTCAGAAGATATTCATGTGGCTAATGGGGTGCATCTCCAAGTGTATACATCTTTCAATCATCTCTCTGACTTCCTGCAAGACTACAGGTTTCCCTGAGGAGTCATTAGACCTTCTACTTCTCCATCTATGGGGCTGATAAAAGATCCCTTTAGGCTCACCTGACCTACTACAGAAGGGGAGTGTACCTTTGCTCCGAAGATTTAAAAAGGGACGCTCAAACTGTAGGAGATCTTGTGATACATTATCCCAAGAAACAAAGACTGAAGATTTGCCACCGAACTAAGTATGAAGGTGAGTGAGATTTTTTTGGTCTGTGGAAAACATGTAATTTGCAATTTATGCTTTTTCATGTCAGTATGATATTTAGGAACTGCAGGGGTCTTCATAATTTTAACTTTAAAATAACCCCCAACGAATATACACATACTTATATTTGCTGTGCATGAAAAAACTGAATTAAAAAAACATTAATAGCACCACATGCTCTCAAAATCAGGATGAAAAAAAACCACTGCAAATCAGGATGTTAAATGCTCTCTGTTGCTCATCAGTACCATCAATGCATGTATAATGACATGGTCTATGAGAACAAGTGGAGAAGCAACTTGTTTGCAGAAGAATCATGTTCAGTGCTCACATTTGCCTGTGCTGCATCAGTGAAAAAACTCCAAGAATCAAACAAGCCACTCTCATGACATGTGTCATCATAGGATGTGAATTTTAAAAAACTTTCATTTACTGAGTAGTGCTCTGCTCTTTGATTAGCAGGGTGGTTTATTTGAAATGGTGAGTTCCCTACATCTTCTTATTCTTTAAACTCTATCATTCAGACTCTGATAAAATCAAGGTATGTTCTTTTATCATCTTTCCCCCTTAGTTTGTACATAGTGAAAAAGATAGATTTGATTCAAGATTCATCCTTCTCTTAAATAAGAGGGATTGGAAATACCTTCACTTTGAAGTTGAAAGGACCTACAGACTCAGAAGGTTTTTCCTAGACATCTTGTTTCTTTGTTATGCACAGGGACTGTGTAAACTGACAGCATCTGCAATGGTACTGTTCTGGGCAGCATCCTTTGCATCTTTCTCCTGGAGTGCACCTCAGGTAAACAGTTTGCTCAGGCATCCATGATTCTCACAGGTTGGTGCCATTTAAGTATTTGTACTAGTTAGTAATGGTAGGCAACACTGACATGTTTTGGTTTTGTTTTTTTTTTGGCATAAAGGCTCATTTCCAAAGGAGAAACTGGACACCTCAAGCTATGTTATATTTGAAGGGCGCACGTAAGTCCCAAGCTCTAACTGTTTTGAGGAGCTAACTTTCTCTACAACTGGATTAATACTAGTATGTTTGTCTCCACACAAGCAATAAATTCTTGAGGATGCTGTGGAGGCAGAAGCTCTGAGGCAGGATGGGCTATTGCAGATTGGGGTAACCTCGAGATGAATTTGTGCTTCTCATTTTGAGTAGCATTGCTACAATTCTGTATTTGGAAAATAGTACTTTAGGAACTGTGAAGTGGGAACTACAATGGATTTGGGAGGCTGTTTTCATCCTTTTCCCCCTGCTTTTGTAGAGGGACGTCGATTTATCTCAGATGAGAGCCAGCAAAAGGATCTGTATGACCGAGTGCAACTTGGTAAGTACACATGCACAGTAACACCTTGGGTTTCCCTCAGATTATGGGAGAAACCTGTGGAAGATTGAGGGATCCCTCATGCTGGAATTCTATTCAAGGAAGCAACTATACTGCCTTTTATTAGTTCCTGAATTCCAAAAAGCAAATGATAAAGACTGTCTAACTCTCTTCCCTGGTGCCTGTGTGACTTCATTTATGAGAGTGATGTTCCAGACTGGCCTGGTTGTTAAGCAGGATCATCATCAATACCTCTGATGATATTTTTCTGCTGGAAAAATATCAAATTAATTTATTAAATGCACTGAACTGTTAAGAGACAAAAGTAGACAACTTTAACCCATGCTAGACAACTTTTCTGGAAAAAATGGGATGTTATAACCAAGTAATAAACATATGAAAAAAGAAAATGTTATTTTTACCTTCTAAGAGAATTTAAAACAGCCTCCTTTTTAATAAGAATGCTAATCTCTTCTCTGTTAGGTTTTTATCAGGGTGACTTTGAGCATAGCATGTTCTAGAGCAGAGGAGACAGAGCAGAGAAACAGCTGTACTGTTTTCTCTTTTGGTCTTTGTAGAGGTATAAATGCAAAGGATAAAATAAATAAATGCAACTGAACACTAATGAATTATACATCTCTGATTTTATAATTCTAGAAACACGCAGCCAAAACACAAATCCTTTATCTCTTCCTGAAGCTGCAGAACTGTTACTTAGAACTGTTATGGAAAGCCCAAGAAAAAGGTAAATTAATGTCTTATATAACCTTGAGGTTTTAAAAGAGGATTATCCATATTTAGTTTAATAACAATTTAGTAAATTGGTCTAAAAGGCCTGGTTTATAATGAAATATTATTCCACAGAGCACATTGCACTGGAGTGTACATTTACACAGATTAGAACATGAATCTTATAAATGATAATAGGTAAAATTTGGTAAATTCTGGTTTTAATTTGCTTTTTAGATTTTTATTGGTTTAGATGAAAGGTAATGGCTATTTTGAATTGAATTTTCCAAACCAAAACTCTACTGAGACTCTTTTTTCTGCAGAATATAATTTGCTTTTGAAATTTTAATTCCTCCATTATCTTATATGTCCTGGTGGGAAAGCTTAAAAGATCCTAAAGAGCCCTGGCAGAGGAGCTGTGGGATGGAGATCTGGTTCCTGAGAGTTCTGGGACTGGCATAGCTGAAAATAGGTCCCTATGACATTTAGAGACAGAGCTCTGAAATATCCTGGAGAAAAACATTCTTAATTCATGTATTTGTAGACCCTAAGACATATTGTCTAACCCTCCCACCTCTCTTTTTCAACACCTGCTCACTCACTACCTGCTACATGCTTTCATTTCTCACTTCAGAACCTGAGAACCCCACATCACCCCCTTCCACAACAGCAAAACTCAGCTACGGAATCAGGCATCAATAACTTGTGTTTCCTCACCTCCTTCATGCATGAGGTAATTCCTACATTTTCCAGCTTGCTAGAGTTCACCTTTCCATTCTAGACCAGCTTTCAGGCAAAACCACTTCTATGAAACCCTACCCCCATCAATCACCTGATGCATAGTAACAGCTAACCAGGCTGAGACCCCAAATCTACACTATCCATGTCCTCTGTCTTTCTACCTTTCACTTCTTCAGGTACATAAACTACTTGTTTGAAATGGAGATGAGAATGGGGAGACTGTGAAAGTATTACAGTACTGTGAAGAGTCTGTGCTAGCTCTGGCCCTGGGATGCTGATGTAGCATATACAGAACCCAAGAGTTTGTCTAACTCCTTCCCCCTCTTTGGTCCAGGACAGAGGGGAACAGAAGGTGGCTAGAAGCTACCTCTATTTATTATTGTCCTGGTGGTGAGTTCTGAATTCAGAAACTCAATTTCTGTCATCATGGCAGAAAGGAAAAGCTCTTTGCTTCAATTAAGAAAGGTGAAGAAAACTCTAGTAAAGTATGAGGTAATTTTGCACCTTTCACTTAAAGGAGTGGTAAGACAGGCCTGTTACTCCCCAATTGCTTTTGACATCATCAAAAGTGTGCATACAATAACTGTCCTGCCATTGCTGTGACATCACCTCTGTTAAGTTATCTAAAGTTTGTAGCAAAATAAATTAAAATAGAGTGTGAGAACCATCTGACAGAATTTACCTGGTGTGTGTGTAGATATGCAAGGTCCTGCACCTGGGTGGAAGCAAGCCCAAACACAGATACAGGCTGGGTGGAGAGTGGCTTGAGTGCAGCTCTGTAGAGAAAGACTTGGGTGTGTCAGTTGATGACAAACTCAACATGAGCCAACAGTGTGCACTCGCAGCCAAGAAGGCCAACCAAATCCTGGGTTGCATCAAGAGGAGTGTGACCAGCAGGTCCAGAGAGGTGATTTTACCTCTCTACTCGGCACTGGTGAGACCACACCTGGAGTATTGCGTCCAGTTCTGGAGCCCTCAATACAGGAAGGATATTGAGCTATTGGAGAGGGTCCAGAGAAGGGCCACGAAGATGATCAAAGGGTTGGAGCAACTGCCCTATGAGGACAGGCTGAAGGAGTTGGGGTTGTTCAGCCTGGAGAAGAGAAGGCTCAGAGGGGACCTCATAGTAACTTATCAGTACCTGAGGGGGTCCTACAGAAAGGCAGGGGAAGGAATTTTTAACATAATATCGGATGGGAGGACTAGAAACAATGGATATAAATTAGAGGGGGATAGATTTAGACTAGACATAAGAAAGAAATTCTTTACAGTGAGGGTGGTGAAATACTGGAACAGGTTGCCCAGGGAGGTTGTGGATGCCCCCTCTCTGGAGGTGTTCAAGACTAGGCTGGACAGGGCACTGGGCAGCCTGGTCTAGTGGGAGGTGTCCCTGCCTATGGCAGGGGGGTTGGAACTCGATGATCTTTAAGGTCCCTTCCAACCCAAACTATTCTATGATTCTATGCTGCAACCATTCTTGTCTTCTCCACTTTCTAAAATCTCTGACTGCTTGTTGCATAGTGCTAGAGCTCTGTGCCTCTGCTTAACTCTCTCCTTTCCCTTCCCTGGCAGTACCCGGGTAACCAAAAACATTTGGTGGCTTTTTGACTGAGAGAAAAAGGCAGAATGAAAAATTAAAATTAAAATTAAATTTAATTAAAAATTCAATGAAAAATTAGCATTTGGACAAAATGCATGAGAAGTTCAAAGGATAGATCAGTGGAAGTACAATTTGCTTGCTCACAAATCCTCTGAAGCTCGTGATTTATAAATTTTAGTAGTATTTTCCTGCCTGCTGTTGCTGTTCCAGAGGAGACAGAAAAGAGTAACAGCCCCCTAAGAAAAAAATATCTGAGAGAGTTATGCAGAACTGGAAGCTTGTTAGAAAAATGTTATGTGAAATTACCATCACTGCAGAAGAGAGTCAAAACAGTCAAACTTGGGTAAACCCTGCATTTGCAGAAGTTAATTTTTCAGTTGATATTAGAATCCTCTCGACTGAGAGAAATATGCAGATAGAAAACAAAGGCATAATTCCTTCTGCATTAAAATTTTTTGCTTTGGAGTAAGATAGCCCTCTGGACATGATTTGTATCATTGCTCTTCAGCAAACAGAAAGTCCCTACATTTTAAGTGAGAGAAGAGAAAATTATTTCTACAGGTGCCAGCATGTCTGAGCTAAGCAGTCACCTTACACTAGTCCTGTGTCTGAGGCAAATTTAGGGTGACTGAACTTTCCTTTATCTCCAGCTTATTTTTCCCCATTTTGTCTTGTCTTACAGTTGAAGAAGAAAACAGTGATCATCCTGTCCACTTGACAGACAATCTATCAAGCTGATGAAATGTTTCAAATTTTCTTTACTGTTTGTATTGTATCTGCCCTGAAATAATGATTTGTGTAATGAGACTATTTCATCTGTCCTCACATAATTAGACAATATACTCACTGAGTAAAAGTTACTAGTTCAGATAAGGAAGTTCTCTGTAAAGTTCCTGCCTTGTTTAGATCTTTTTGTATGTTCCACACAATATTTAATAACACTGTACCATTTTATCTGGAAAGATGATTAATACAGCCTTCTACTTCATTAAAGACAATTTTTAAATATTATTTAAGAAACCTTTATGACCTTCCACACAGGTTATTTCTGATAAAGGTAGATTCCTTCACCACTGGCCTTGCAAATTGATGATGGTCAACAAGGTCAGTGAGATATTAATTAAACCAGTTAATCTACCTTTGACTGCAAAGCAGGTGATTTTTTTGTGGATATTGACATCAAACAAGAACAGAGTAGATTTAGATTACTGACGACAGCACAGTCAATACCATTGTCAGGAGGTGCAGAACAGCTGGAAGCACTCTAGTGTTAGGCATGATAACAGGTACACAGAATATTAATGACATTATTATTCTACTTTTCTAGTTTTTGAATAGCTGAACAGGAATTTTACATAAATAGGTTAGTCATCATTCCATGCTGATAAGGATATATTTAACATTATTTATGTAGTTCTGTGGTCTTACTAGAATATCCTCTCTGATGAATTAAAAAATACTTACTGGAAAGTCCTCAGTAATTAAAAAGTACCCTCATGATTCTTGTGTCCAAACAACTATGTTGGTTTTTTATTAATCTTTAACTCCAGTCTTTCTCTTCATCTTTTAATGCTGCCTTCCTCTGATCTTCCCCATGACACTGCTAATTAATTTTGTTATCTGGCAACTGATGATATTTCTGTCCTCTACACAAGGAAACACAGCTGAAAAAACAGAGGAATTAATTTCTACCATGGGAGTGTAGTATTTTTTGTAATTATTTATAATCTCTATCATTTCAGGAAGAAGAAAACCAGAGAAATCAAAATGTCCTTGTTTGTTCATTTTTAAGCTCTAATGTATCATTCAATAGCAGTAAATACTGTGTGACAGAACATGCTCATGATGAACTTCATCTGAAGTGAATTCAATTGCTCTTTGTTTCAAGCATACTCTGAGTATCTCAGGTACATCTAAGTTATTTTTGGTGTATTTTACAGTACAATAAGTCGGTGATTTACTGTATGTGTACAGTGATATCTTTCAGAACTGAATGAAGCTGGGTCTGGAATGAGTACAAAACAGATGTTCACCAGCCCGTGGCTATTAGAACATTTTTAGGCAACGAAGGAATTCCTGTGTCACTCTTGGATAAGGCTAAAGCTATTTTGATGACAGGGTGAAATACTTTTCTTCAGTACAACAGTGCACTGAATTACACATAATAATCTCAGATTTCTTTTTTTTTTAGGAGAACATTAACTTTCAATCAATATGCCCTTTAAATGTTCCTTTGTTGTGACCATCTGCCATTATATTCTGCAAGGGAATTTTGATTAAAAGCACTTTGGAGAAGAGTACATATTTCTAAACTCCCAAAATGCAGTGGTTCTCCACTTAGTAAACTATATAAAGGAAAACATTTGAAGAATATTTGCTTTCAGCACATACAAAAAACCCTTTTCATTGCTTTACTTATCTTTTAAATGTTTTAAAATCTAACTCCTTTTAAATCCAGTTAAATTTTTGCCATAAACCCCTGAATCTGTCTTCTGAGAATAGTTATTCTTTCAGGTATCCAAATCAGCTTAAAAATTAGTCAAATCTTAAAACCAACTTTAGGTGTCCAAAACCAAAACCAGGAGCCCAATAACTTTTATTCTATATGGCCTATAGTAAGAAACATGTCATCTAATTTGGTCAAATGTTTGAAAAATAGGTGTCTAATCAAAGTTGCACAACTAGCTCCCCCTGGGATTGCCAATGAAGGTAAACATCCCCCAAAGATTACATTGTCTTACCTGCTGAAGAACAAGCTGAATAAATTTCTGGAAATTTCTTGGACGGCTATAAAAATTCTGGACATACAAACTTCTAAAATAAAAGGTGAATCTTCTACTTAGTGCCTTCATGTCAAGAGCTACATCAGAAGAGCATGTTCTGGCCCTCACTGCATCTCTAGGAAATGAAGTATCTTTGAAAGCTTTATGTAAGGCAAATGAAATATCTAGTACTGTTGCAGTATGGGCACAGGCTATAAAGGGTTAACAACTGCTACTAAGTTTTCAGTTCAAAGCCTGAAGCAAATCTTATCAAGCCACCTGACGGCCTTGGAGCTCGCCTGTGTCTTCGATGGTTTTCGGAAAGTGTTGAGGGAGTAACAGATAACAAGGACTTGTGTACAGCTGTGTGTTGGCAGAAGAACTGTAAGAGGAGGGTCTGATATTAATGCAAGAATGTAACTTGTAACCAATCAGTATGTTAGTAGCATTGATAATTAGCCATCACTGTATATAAGCTTGTCTCATGCTCTCAATAAACGGATTCTGGCAGATCATATTGATGGTGGAGGTCAGCCCCTTCTTACACCAACCATCCTACTTCATTATAGTACTAGTTGTGAGGCTGTCATTCCCTAATCACTTTTAAATTGGAGGTGCTTTTGTGGGGAAGATGTGTTCCTAGAATTCTTATAGCTTTATTTTTTTGTGGTTAGATATTTTCTGGAAGGGAAATAGATCATGGATTAATGGGGCAACTCGAGGAATTAGTGTTACCCATCTCTGAATGCTGTCACACTGCTCTGTGTCATGTAGGTTTATCTAAAGGTGTTGCTTAGGGAAATGTTTTAATTCTCTATACCCGCCACATTATTTACTTCCAAAGTAGCTTGTTAACAAACCTAGAATCTAAGACAAGATGAAAACAATAAAAGAGACATACCAGAGGAATCAGAAAATAAACGGTCTGCTGTTTATTGTGGGTCTAAATGACTTCAGAAAGATGACTTCATTTGTCTCCCAAATGCAAATGCATAAGACTTTATATTGTTCCACGCGAAGTATGTTTTACCACTGGATCAAGACACTTCTGTGCACTGTAAAAAAATATTTTAAATGATGTAAGCTTGCAATAAACAGCATAAGGAAAAAGAAAGACCATTTTCTTTTCAGAGTATCTTTTTTTAATCCTGCCAAGGTTTCCCCAGTGTAACACTTCTCTAAATTTGTTAAGCTCTGACTCAAAAGTTCATGTTAGTTTAGGAGGGGGAAAGGGGTAACATAAATGAAGCAGAAATGCATTTGGGACACTCATAATGGAGCTATCAGCAAAAACTATGATTGATATAGATGATCAAAGGTATAATCCGTAATTTGTATAAGCTCCTGAGGGGAGCTGTCACATTCCCTAGTTTTATTAAGCTTAAGAAATCTCTTCTACCTCAAAAGAGAACAGAAGAATTGTCAATTAAACTACTTTCAAGGTGAAATAATACTAGTGTTTCCAACACTGTAGCTCAAGTAACATTTCAGATTCACCTAGTTATATCACACTGTCCTTAATACAAAGCTTGCCAAGCCTATAGGAGAAAACCCATTGAATGGATGGAGAGACCCTGCCAGGGCCAGAGCAACAAACTCAGTTCCTGTATTCTCCATGCTGCTTCTTTTTTCCTTGTGGCAATACTCCAAGTGAAAAGGGAGACTTGATGTTTTGCCTATCTCTTTCAGCTTCCTCATCCTCATCATATCTTTCATCCTCATCTTCATCTTCGCCTTCACTGTGGTGAGGGCTGGAATGCTGAGAAACAGAAGGAGATGGTGGCACCGATGAAGGCCTGGGATACCTGAAACCTTCCGTCTGGCAGAGAAAGAAGCAAATTGTATATATTAGCAGAGAGTTCCTCAATTGGTTGTACACAGCAATTTAGGGCTGTTAACACTTCAAAGGAAAAAAAATGGTAAGATGTAAGCTAGACCTGCTTGGCACCGTAAAATTAAACTTCCTTGAACCCAGATCCCCATAGTCCATCTCTGCCACTAAGTGATCCTTACTTAGCCTGTGCTGTAAAAAATATGCCATGCTTCCATCACTGATTTTTGAAAAATATAACTACCTTTACTGAGCCTTAAAACTGTCAACACAACATGAAATCTTTCTGTACTCTGTGGTAAGAACATGCTTATCAAAAGTCAGAATTCAGTCAGTTTTCTCATTATAATGTTAATATCTGCAAAATGAATGAGGGAGGGAAGGTGTTTTGGCCTGAGCCACCCTTCTCCCTATTTAAGAGAATGAGTCACTCTCTGGAGGTTTCAAATAACATAGTTCTTGCAATTGGATTTGAGCAGTTTCCCTTCTCAAATTGGTGCTAATATGCACTATGCAAAAACTGTTTCAAGGTGTGCCCTTAAATTAACCCCTTGAGGCTACAACTACCCATTCCTCCTCCCATATCATGTTTAGATGAAGGTAATACTTTGCCTCATTTTCCCTACAACATCCTTTCCCAGCTTCCCTTGTATTTGGTTTGTGACGAACACCTCCATGGCATTTATGACAAGGTAAAAGAAGAACCCACCATTCTTCTAATAGGAATTTCAAGAGCCAGTTCCTCAGCTGGACTAAAGGGGCATAGTCCCATCCAGGTCACTCTAAATACCTGAAGAATAGTTCCTACATTGCATCTGGTACCCCTGCTGAACTTTGGGTCTACAACTTGTTGAGCTTGTTACTATGTGTTCCTAATCACCTTCCGTTAGAACAAAACTTGCAAACTCTCTTCTTCCCCTTTTTAATCACACACACACACATTCTTTCTCTCTGTCTTTGTAAAGTAGTTATAATGCAGATAAACTCATCTCCAAAAACAGGCTTTACCTTTGGTGGAGCACTTGGTTCCATCTCAAATTTATCTGGGAATGCTCTGCTGAGAGCCAAGTGTCTGGCATGCATGTAATACTGCCAATAGAAAAGAGAAGCCTTTACAAGTCAAGGAAGTAACAGGTAGATTTAAGCAGGAATTAAAGAAATATAAAATTAGTATCTTATAGAATCATAGAATCATAGAATCATAGAATAGTTTGGGTTGGAAGGGACCTTTAAAGATCATCGAGTTCCAACCCCCCTGCCATAGGCAGTTTNGTAAAGTAGTTATAATGCAGATAAACTCATCTCCAAAAACAGGCTTTACCTTTGGTGGAGCACTTGGTTCCATCTCAAATTTATCTGGGAATGCTCTGCTGAGAGCCAAGTGTCTGGCATGCATGTAATACTGCCAATAGAAAAGAGAAGCCTTTACAAGTCAAGGAAGTAACAGGTAGATTTAAGCAAGAATTAAAGAAATATAAAATTAGTATCTTCTAGAAGATTATTCTGAACAAAGGCTAAAAATGGTTTTAGTTAAGAATCCAACTCCATTCACTGCTTGCAATGAAGGACTGAGACATTTATGCTAGATCCACATTGAGAGAGTTTGGAAGAGAAACTGAGTAAGGTTTCTGTAGAAGTAAGAGAATTCAGCACTTGCCTCAGTCAGTGTAGTTCTTACTGAGTGACAAGTATTCTTTGTTTCTCAAAATAGAACCATCCCTTTCAACCCAGGAAAATTCACATTTTTTAATGTGGATGTGTACACACATAAACTTTAGACACATTCTTGCATAAGAAGCATGTGTAACAGTCACAAAGAAATAATATTTATGAGTTTATAGGGAGCCAGTATGGCCAGGCTGGACAAGACACTGAGCAGCCTGATCTGGTGGGAGGTGTCCCTGCCTATGGCAGGATGGTTAGAACTTGATGATCTTTAAGGTTCCTTCCAACCCAAACTATTCTATGATTCAACACCTTTGAGAGGTTCTTTACAGAACAGGGGTGTTTCCTTGCATTGTAGCACGATGCTGATGACTGTCAGTTAGACCTATGTATCTGAGATACTGAAATCCTCTATGACATAATTTCACACACCCTGCCTAGGTATCTCCAGTCCAACAGATCTGAGAGCCTTTCAGTTCGGTTTCTTTGGATGATCCTCTGGCGACGAGACTGCTGACAAAATCCATACAGATACTGAGTCAGCTGGTTGCATGATTCATCAGGTGAGCGGAATCTCCTGTCAACTATGTAGATGCCTGAAGGACACAAAAAAAAGGTGAAAATGAGTGGAACTGAAAATGGGATCTGACCTCTTACATTGCCATCCCACCTTCTGTCATGTAATCTTATGAGCATCACATCTATTATATGATCATTTTAATGTTAAAATGCATCTACAACTGGAACACAGCTACTGTTCTGATGGAGTGGAAAGATGCAGAGAAATATGTACTTTTGTTTTAATTTGTGTTACCTTTGAGACTGAAATTCTGTAAACTATTCAAAATTCAGAGGTTTCACTGTTGTTGTCTAAGTACATCTAATAATGATTCTAGAGTTTCTGGATAAAGATATTTTTATCTCCATAATTTTTAAAATACTGACCGCTTGAAAAAAATAAAAATCTAGTACTTCCTTAGTTTGTAGTAGAGTTTAGAAGTGTGCATGATCAGAATCAGCCTGTAAGGGAGAGGCTGTGTTCCCTGTAGAAATATGAGTGTTTCCATAGAGACAGCCAACGCATAACACTAGTCAATATATAATTGTGAGACAGACATTGCAAACTTTGTCTCCATGTAGCTCCTCAGGATCAATAATTTGTTCATGACACCTACTCTGCAACAGGGCAGTAGGAACGTAAGGGTGGTGGGAAGAAGAGTGTACAAGATCTCACCTATCTTAATGGATAAGACAGATGCACAATAACCTTAACTAAAGTGCCCATTATCCCCCAGGAATTGTAAGGTAATCTACATCAATGTTCATATTGATGCTTTGGCAGAGAAGAACAAGTGACCAGTGTTCTTGGCCTATGACCTTTCTAAAGTCTCTCAAAGGCACATCTACCCAGGCAGGTGTAGCTGTATTCTGCCTCTAGGTCAAGGCACAGTTGGTACTAGGGTGGAGCTGTTGTTGGCTGACTGTGCAGACAAGCCAAGACACTTAGGAAGAGACCCCAGGTTGAATGAATATTGTTTGACATACTAAGAGAAGGCAACCCTCCTCATCACACTTCAGTGTGAAACCTTTTCTAATTTTGTGAGCAGATTGTTACTGGTAAGTTCCTTTTATTTTCACAGGTTTACTTTTAAGCATACATAATAATCTACTCTTTCTTTGGTTGAAGCATGTTTCCCTGGCTTCATAGTCTTGGCACATTAATTCTTGGACTTGTCCAAGAGAAGCAGTTTTTCACTGCTTCTTCTGAAGGGCTGAAAGGCTTAAAGGCTGTAGCCAGAGGCATTAAAGGGAATGCAGGGAGACTCCAGAGTAGGTATGAAGAGTGATGAGTCTGGAAGCATAAAGCAAAAACTAGACTAAAGGGAAACAAAAGAAACAGAACCTGGTAAGTGTTAAGATAAATGTGAAAGCTTGAATAGCTTGTTCAACATAACATGATGTTCAGAGCTCTGAATATATTCCCTCCATGAACTCCATCACACAAGTGAAAGCATGGAAATCAGGAGTAACAGAATTGTTGCTGTGCTTTTTCTAATTCAGAGGTGATATTTATATGATATTAAAAATTTTACCATAAGCCGCTGGATCAGCAACATGTTCCTGCATAAAACAGCCAAATCCAGAAAGGTTTGTGGTCACACTGGGAATGCCCATCACAGTACATTCAGCTGCCAAAAGAAACAGATATATGGTCTGGACTGTTTTTCATTTTACATTCATTAGTGGTTCACAACTTTTAACAAAACTGAATCTCTTAATTGCAGGACCATGCTAAACTCTGTATTTTGATATTCATTGTAAACTGGTCTCTATAGCAAGAAAAAAATGCCAACAAATGCCAACTATTAACTCAGGACTGCATTCAAAGCAGATATGGGGCTATTTTATAAACTTAGAAATTTCGTGCATCTTTTGTTGTTATTTCTATCATCACTGTGATTAAGTAGAACTGTTTTCTCAGGCCAATAAACTTAAGCATGGAGATAAAGATTTACAGTAGTCTCTGAAATGCTGAAATCCATCTACATGGGCTTCATTAACATGAAAATAAAATGAGTGTCTATGAAATAGTGTCATAAATCTACCTTAAAAATATTCATCTTTTGTTTTCAGGAGATTTAAATGGGTATCAACAAAGAGAATCACTTTTGCACCAGTGTAAATCAGTTTTCCTCAAAATTGCTAACTTTCTGTCCAGGCTTACTTTAATGTTCAGTTCAATATCATCCCTGGCTGTAACACTTTCTTTATAACTTACCTAAAATTAGAAAAGGAAAATAAATTGCTGGAATGCACAACAGTTATCTCAATGGGAACAGAGTAGCTTTTTTACTTGGAAAGAAATAGCTCTGAAGAATGACTAAATATGCAAAATTTCTATTTTGATTCATTGGTTTATAACAGAAGCTCTTCAGAGGGGCAGCCCAAATTTCAGATGTTTATCAAGACTACAAAAGGTATTTTGCAGGATGTAAAAAACCCCAGGCACCTAGGCTTTGATTTTCACAGGTGTTCAGGTTCATAGTCTGCACTGATTTCATCAGGTGTTAAGTGCCTTTTGTAAATATGGGATCATTTTTTGAAGTTAAAAACTATATGCTCTCTGTATCTTTGAAAATTTCCATTTAATTCTGTGAGATTTTTCTATTGTTTCATGTATTTGTGGTAAATATCTTGGAGACACCATTACCTAATTCTATCAAACTTAATTGTAATCTTGAATTAAATCTATTGAAGTATGGCAGCTGGTAGCATCACATTTCTTGTCTTACTTTTCCTCATATGTAAATTCTTCTTTAAAAATCTTTGAATCAGGCTTAGAATTAAGATTAAAAAATTATTTTTTGCTCTAGAGCCTCAGGTAACGAAAAGATTACATGTTATTATGGGAAATTGTCCAGCAGAGAGACAAATGTGAGTAGTTGTCAGTCACTTGATGCCATTTTTGCTGGCAGTAAAATCTTAGTACTGTAGAAGAAACAGAGTCAAAGAGGTTTTTTTGGCATTACAGAAGAAACTGTCTGCAAATCTATTCTGCATCAACAGAACAAGAACTCATCTTTCAATATTAGTTAAGTGTACAGATTGCCTACCTGGGGTGTAACCCCATGGTTCATAGTATGATGGAAACACACCAAGGTGGCAGCCTCTAACAAACTCCTCATAGTCCAAGGGCAGCAATGGGCTTGTTGAAGAAAGAAACTCTGGATGCAGAATCACCTAGATATTGAAAACATATATTAGAGGTGAAAAAAACCCATCATGGATATATTTTAATTACCAATAAGCTTAAGTAATTTCTTCAACTTGGTCTTTCCCAAGTATCTGGACAACGCTTCCTTTGCCCATCCATTATCTAATTCACTTATCACACTAAAATGTATCCTGCCTGTCTTGTCCTGGAAATAGTACTGATAATGAAATCTCCTTCTGGACATGTCTTCAGCTTCATCCTTGTCCATCAGTGGAGATCACATTAATTGAGAATTATTCCTAAGGCTGTGGCATTTAGCAATACTAATTTTTTT